>JBBMJZ010000048.1:6372189-6384303 GCA_037833815.1 Zingiber zerumbet | reverse complement strand
TTCCTTAATTTTAGAATGAAGTGGAGATACCTTATCTCCTTTTTCAAGTTTCACATTATTGAGTTGAGTTCGGAGGAGATCTCTTCTTGCCAACTTTGCTTCAAATGTGCCTTCATGAAGCTCTACTAGTTTTTCCCACAAATCCTTGGCACTTGTGTAGTTTTCAATCATTGTTATTTCTTATTGAGGAAGAACGTTTAGTAGATGATGCAAGGCCTTTGAATTTGCTAAGTTTTCTTCCTTTTGCTTCTTGCTCCATCTTGCTTTGTTGATTATCATGTTGTTTTTATCCATAGGTATCTCAAAACAGTTTTCCATAATTAGCATATGTGTTTGAGTCCCGGTTACACACTCACGCTCATCCTTTCTGGGGTCACCCTTTGAAGCCCTTTTCCTCGGCTTTCGTCCCTCATATGCACCCGAGCCCACGACTCCTCTTCGTGCTATCCTTCACGTTGCCTTGAAGTCTACTTCCTTCAGTTTCACTCTGTTGCTCCTCATCTAGAGGTCCCTCGGATGACTTCCACACCATTCTTTACCGAATCAAGGATCTGAGCCCTTGGATGAGCTTCCCAAACTTGGTCGCACCAAGTTCCTCATGTGTTTCACCAAGTCCTGCATGACTCAAACACATATCAAATATATATGAAAGACTAACTTAAACTCTTTGACATACACATCAAAATCATGATCGTATCGATTAAACTTAGGTCGATTACACTAACATATTATATGAAAAATATTTTAAACAGACATGATTCTTTTCAAAAATAAATATTTAAAAATAGTTTTATTAACCTAAAAATTAGGCTGGTTTTTCTATTTATTTAAAATATAATAGTAATTTTCTAAAAATTGAGGTTTTTAAAAATACAAATTTAAAAAATTTTAAATTTTAAATTTTAAATATTGATTTTTTAATCAAAAATTCATTAATAATTTTTAATGGATAAAAAATTCTATAAAATTTAATACTAAGAGATTATTCGTTCTAGCATCAGAAGAAAAACTTTTAGTAGCAAATGTTAACAGCTAACATATGAACTTAATTTTGAAAATAAAATTAATATTCCTAAACATAAAGCATGCATAATCATTTATTTATACTAAATAAGATTTTAGTACTCTAAATAAATTTTTACTTACAGGATTGATAAGGAATTTCTTTGGAACATTGCTTTATGATACTTTTCTAATTTAACCCTTATGATATTTCAAGTACTAATTTAGGTTTCTATAATTTCTTGAAGTATTGGAATTAACACATGTAGAATTTTTAGTTTGGCCCTTCAATTTTTTTTTTTTTTTTAGTTTATCATACATTTATAGAGGATATGTATTCGATAAGATTGTTTTCAATTCTAAATTTTTCTTTTTCAAATTATTATTTTTAGATTTAAAATTATGTAATGATCTAGTCATAGATTTAATACCTGAATATAATTGGTCAAGAGGTAGTAAACATACCTTACTTACCAGATCCGTTATGAAGTTTGTTTCTTCCTTCTCACTATAGGTTTCTTCTGAGGAGCCTCCCCCTTCGTCTATGCTCTCCTCTTGGTAACTTACCATCAGTGCAAGTCTAGCGTACTCCTCCAAATCAGATTTTGATGACAACTTGTCCCAAGTTGCCTTCAAGGTTTTATACTTTATCCGTTCTTATTGTCCTTCTTCTTCAGCTTTGGACAATCATCCTTGATGTGTCTCTCTTCATTGTAGTTATATCATCTTATCTTCCTTGCTCTTCTCTTCTTAACCTGCACTTGATTAAATTTATTAGATCTAAAAATTTTCTTAAATTTTCTTACCATAAATGTTGTTTCACCATCGTCAAGGGAAGTGTCAACGCCTGATTTGTCCTTCTTAGCTTCTAGGGAAATGTTGTTTGATTTATCTAAGTCCTGAGAATCTACACAATGAGACCCCTGAAGTTTAAAAGTATAAAATAAACTTTCAAATATACTTGCTTCGAAATCCTTAGAGATGTTGTAAGCATCTACTAAGGCTGATCATTCTTGAGTTTTCGGAAAGGCGTTAAGTGCATACCTTAAAGAGTCACGATTTGTTACCTTTTCTCTGAAGTTGTTAAGCTGGGTGATCAGGTCTTTGATTCTCGCATGGAGTTGGGCTACCTTTTCTCCTTTATTCATCTGGAGGATCGTCAGTTGGCTTCGAAGGATGCCCCTCTTTACTAATTTGGCTCCGATATACCCTCGTGAAGTTCTAGAAATTTTTCCCAGAGATCTTTGACGAAGTCATAGCTTCAGATCCGACTGACCTCCTAGGGCAGAAGAACACTAAGCATATGGAACTCTATTTTTCCATTAGTCACAAAGTCGGCTTGTTACTTCTTCGTCCACGTGTACTCTTCTTTATCGGCTCTGTGCTGATCCTTAGGTGCTACAAAATCATATTTTATAATTAGTAAAATTTTAAAATCGGCATTGAAGAATACCTCCATGTGCTTTTTTCACGTTGCGAAGTCTCCCTCAAATTTCGACGGGTAGATGCTGGATCCTACCATTTCTTCTGTTTCGGATGGCGGTTAGTCCTTCTAAAGCGAGCTTGATTCTGATACTAGTTGTAGATCCCTTTATGGTGTGGCCAGCAAGAGGAGATAAATTGGCCTGAAAATACAAACAGACTTTTCTCGAACTTTTAAATTAAATTAGACAAACACTTGTATAAAAAGAAATAATAAGCTAATTGATGAAAGAAAGAGATACAAAATTTACTTGGTTTGCAATCAAAGAATTGTTAATCTAAGACTATGAAAAGCTCACTAGAATTCTCCTTCGGATAGAGTAGCCTCTTACATCATTGACAGCTCACAATCAAAGTAATAGAATAGAAGAGAAAATGAATTCGTGTACAAGTGATGATCTCTACTACTGAGACTAGGGCTCTATTTATAGCATGCTGGTCAGATATGACCGTTTGCTGATGTGGCAGCTCCGAGTGCTTGGAATGGTTTTGGGCGCCTAGGCGTGGATAAAACTTTATCCATGTTGCAATGATTCGCAAAGGATAGATTTTTTCTGGTCTAGGCACCCATAACAAGTTTGGGCGCCCGGACGCCTTTGCTCAGCCTCGTTTCGAGGAGGCGCCTCTGGGGGATCCAGGGGGTCTGAGCACTTGGACCAGTCAGACTGTTCGAGCGCCTGGACTTGATCCAGGCACCCAGACAGTCAATAGTAAGCTGATTGTTTAGATTCTCCTCCGTTTCGATTTCGTTCACCTAGCTGATTTCTGTCATCTAGAATAAGGCTCACCAGAACTCATTTTTCTGTCTTCTTCTTGAGCAAGCTTCCGCTCTGGCTTCTCGTCCCTCGGAAACGCCGCACGCTTCCTTCTCGTCCGGCAGCATACTCTTCCTCAACACCTCGTCCCTCGGACCCACCGAGCCCATCAACTCTCTCCCGTATCATCTTTCTCGTTACCTGCGTCTTTCACTCAACTTACTGTGCTCCTAAGTTCCTGCACACTTAAACAAGATATCAAATACACACATGACCTAATTTAACTTGGTTGATCATATCAAAACCATCTCGATATACCTACACCTAGGTTTGTTTCTAGACAGATCAAGCCTAGGTGACTCAAGTTGGCAAAATTGAATTACCTTATTTTGTTTGAAAGCTGGCATAGAGTAGTGTTAGGGTAAACTAGGTATTCTATGTTGACTTAGGATTTTATTAGTACGACCTAACTTTGAAGTGTTAGCTTCTAACCATTTGAAACGTTTGATCTTAGGTTGACCTAATGACAACATGATTGTTGGGACCACAATTTGGTTGACCAAACTTTTTCTTAGGTTGGCCTAAGGACAACATGATTGCTAGGACCATAATTTAAAATCTTTTGGATGCCATTTTGGTATCATTAGTTCTCATTCTTTCATACTTAAAATGCCTGCATTGCTTATGGTCTTCTCTTGACATCCAATAACTTGGGATCTTTGGTTGTAAGTGTCATTGAATCTAAAAATTACTTAGTAATATCTCCTGATGTAAGCCTAAGTTTATATCTATTAGGTGAGATAGAAGCGTTATTTTACTCTCTTGTAGTAACTGTTATATCTTTTGGGAAGTGGTTGCATCTAGAGACTCACTGAGTCCGTTTGCTTGATTTTACCAACCTATTCGACCTAACTGGTGGGTGTGCTCAATTGACCTATTTATGTAGCCCATTTGGGCCCTTTTGATTTGTCTAACTTCTCTATCTCATTTGACCTACTTAACTCGACCAACAAAAGATGTTTGTCCAATCCACCAAGCCCAATCCACTAATTGGGGTTGATCAATCTATCTAGACTCTAGTCACTTAGCTAGTTGATGACTAGATGACTCATCTTAATACAATCAACAATTTGATGCTTTATTGACCAACTTGCTCGTCTTGATTTTCACTTTGTTTGACATGATAGCTTGCTCAACCCCTTCATTTAACCAAATTAGAATATTGGCCGTGTTCTAAAAATCGATCTAGGTGGTCACCTAGGTACCGTCTAGACGCTAGGCGACTGCCTAGGCGTCGTCTAGACGGCCACCTATGCGTCGTCTAGGCGCTAACTAGCCACACCGAAAATATACTGATCAGCCAACCTAGGCGACTTTGGTGCCTAGGCCGGATTAGGTGGCTCTAGGTGCCGACTAATCCGTCGAATCGTCTAAGCCTCATAGAAATAGTGCATGATTTTCATAACTTTTTGTTAGTTTGGACTTTTACTATACCTATAAATACCTAAATTTATTTTATTTTTTTAATTGAATACTATAATCCAATTGAGAAGTTTGAACCTAAAAATAAAATTTTAATTTTTTAAATTTAAATACTATAACTTAATTAGGAAGTTTAAATTATACAGGTAGAAAGTTTAAAAAAAAACTATATTAATTGTTTTTTTTTTAAAAAAGCCTGATACACTATGCGCACACTCGCGCACTATAGCATCGCATTATATATATATATATATATATATATATCCCGTGAGCATTATTTTATAAGAAGTAAAAAATGAATGTTTAATGTTTATTTAGAGTGTGGCAGTTTTGGCGGAATCAAAATGATGGATAGGATCTCTCATTAATCAAAGTTTGCATTCTCTCTAAAATATTTATTCGAATAAATAGTAAAAATAATTTAAAAAATTATTAGAAACTTACACTCTCTCTCTCTCATCACCAAGCTAATCTTGCCCCTAAATAAACAAGCCTTATCTCACATCCTCATCTTAAACTACAATAAAAGAGCCAACATCCTCCCTTTCATAGTTCAACCAATTCAATTCAATTCAATTATATTATATTATATTATATTGCTAAAATTTGTATATAAAATGGCAAACAACATAACAATATAATACAAGTGCTTGTTAAGAATACTATTGAACTCATCAAAATAGCATCCGGAAAGCATTATCTTGTCGTCGCCATCTCTCTGAAAGCAAATTATATGAGACCTCCAATTATTTGCCAAAGTGATAGTGAGACATCAAAGAAGTGCTATTTGAATTGATATATATGATTGTCAATTAATGAACAAAGCTATGATTTGCGTGATGAGTATCCACAATAATTAACTTGCTTCCACAGAGAGGATCTCCAATTCTGCCCACCAAAGAGGAGAAAGCCTTGGTATGGCTGCTTCAGGCGAAATGTCTATAATCTTTCTCAGTTTAGATGTCACTTCCCTCATAGATGGCCTATTTCTCGGGTCGGAGCTAGTACAATCTTGGATGACCTCACAAACTATACGAAACTCCTCCTCGCTGTGAGATTTAACATTGGAATCAACAAATGAACTAGGACCACCATCACCCTTTAAGTATCCTGTAACCTGTTATTTAATTTTCATATATATATAAGACTTAGATTTGTATATAACCACTATATTTTGATAAAAGAGAGGTAACCACTATCTATTTTAACATATTAGTTTACCAAGTTCAAAATAGAGCCTTCTTCTTCACGTTGGATGACCTTTCCGGAGACTATCTCCATCAATAATACTCCAAAGCTATAAACATTATTTGCAGGATCATACAAGGTATCATAATTATTGAGATAATCCTTTGCACCCAATTTTCCCTGGTCAATAATTTCTTTCCAAACACTGATATCTACAATCTGCATTAAATTTAAATGTAGCACAGAAGATCATATCTCAACCAAAGAGAAGTGAAACTCATGCAATTGATATAAATAGATCAAGTTATACCTTTGCGGCATAGTCTTCAGTGACCAGGATGGTCCTTGACCTTAAGTTGGGGTGTTGAATGGGTGGATCCAACTCGTGTATGTGTTGGAGACAATAAGCAATCCCCATGATGACTCTCATTCTAGCATTCCAATCGAGAAGTTCAAATTCTTCTCCTGAAAGAATTAAACTTTGGTATAAGTTTGATCTATTGCTGACGATTTTATTTATAGGTCAAATAATTTTTATAGAGAACGAACCTACCATGAAGATGCTCATAAAGTGAACCATTAGATGCATATTCCAAAACCATCATTCTCATAAAAGGTTCATCCTCTTCGCAGTAACCAAGGAGATTAATGAAGTTCTTGTGATTTATGCGAGAAAGTGCCTCTACCTACATTCCAAGAAAGCATGGAGATATCAATTAACTTTGCATTTGTCATCTAACAATAAAAATATTCAATTTGTACTAAAACATAGAAGGAAACTTGCTAAACAGGTACCAAGAACTATAAACCTTTTTCCTAAAAAGCTTTTCTGATTCCTTCGACCATTCCTTGGCAGAGGTGATAGTTGTTGCCACAACTGCTATCTCTACACCACTTGATAATATTCCTTTGTATACAGTAAAGGCTGGATAACTTAGAACAATATTGCTGAATTCCTCACAGGCAGCTTCAAGCTCCAAGCGTTTTAATTTTGGTACCCCTGAAGATAGATATATCAACATGCATGAAGAAAACAAAATTTTAATTTGAAGTATAAGTTAATTCCAAATGTAATAATTAGAAGTGAAAGCATCTTTTGCATTAGTTTGTAGTTTTCCAACAATTTCCAGAACTAAGCATGTTATGCCAATTATCATAGCTTTGATGACAACAATTTGAGGAAAGAACAAAAAATGTACCAGTTACAAGTGCCTTTTGTAGTTGACCACTCAATCCTGTTTTCCATGGACCTATATTAGCTCCATCCTTTCTGCGGCAAACTAGAACGATGCATGCTGCCAAGGTAAGTAGTAAAGCGGCTGCTGAAACAATAAGAATATATGTCCATGTTGATTTACTTTCACTTGATGGAATTTCATTTCCCGCAGGTTTTGTTGGTTCAGCAGTTGGAGAAACTGATATTGGATTTGGAAGAGGTATAGGAGCTTCAGAGGGATTTAGTTTAGATTTTGATATCAATGCAGGAAATGAACCACTTGTAGTAGTTAAAACGCTGACGATTTGATTTATAGGGCCACCATTTACAGGATTAGCATAGAGATTCTTAGTTGCTTCAGCTAACTTACGTCGGGGAACATAATGTGTCTGCGTATTCATCATTATGTATGTCTTGCAAAAATCAGCTACAATCAAGAAAAATGATTGTTATAAGTGTATCAAAAAAATTTGGCTCAAAAATAGCAAATAACAAGTGTATGTATGTTACCATTTTGATTGTCATCCCTTTGTTGATGATCATTAAAAATATGTTCACATTCGAAGCATGGAAGGAAATTTCTTCTGTTGTTTATAATGTAAATAATAGGTTACGCAAACATTGTCAATAGTAAAAAATGCATTGAAGAAGAAAAAACCAAAACACTCACAAACGAGTTGTGCTAAAGATTTGTATGATTCTTCCTTCAAGCATGACTAGAAAGGAATTCATTTTCTTCAGTTTCTCCCAGCTTGTCTCCCAGAAACTGGCATTTGATTGATGAAGACATGAAATAGAATTCGTTTTTCAACTTACAAAAACTTATATAGAACCAAGAAGAACAAGGTACAATATGCTATACAAATGTCCCATAAATAAGGGCTTACCGATGCCCAACTTTTCTGTTTAGAGGTTGTAGATCATCAGCCGCATCACATGAATGATTCCAATCTTGTATTTGATCGGCGTGCTTGTTAGACTTTTCATCAGTCGTTCTGCTTTGGAATTTGTTGTGGCAAAGCAAACTGCAAGAACGAAAAATGATTGGCCCTGATAACTTAATTTGCTAATCATCTAATTGAACATATGAAATCTAGGATCGGAGACTAACAGATGTTTTAGAGAGTGCATTTCTACAATCTCCTTGGGTATTGTACCAGTTAGCTTATTGTTTCTCAAGTCCAAGAGCTCCAACTTAGTTAGCCCTCCAATTTCCTTTGGGATAACTCCAGAAAATCTGTTCCTGTTAAGGACACTGATGACACAACCAGTTATGACATTTCAATAACGATTAGAATACGAGCACTTGTAGATTTCACGACAATATTTGAGATAGTAAGTATTGATGCACGATAACTATTATCTATTGAGTTCTTTATTAAGTTTTCTTCCTTTCAAGTGTAAAATACAACTGAGTTTACTATGATCTTAAAAGTTCCAAAAAGTTTTTATTTAGTCAACTATTTTTAACCTAAAACTAATGGCTTATGGATGATTTTTTTCTATAATTTTTTTAAATATTAATTTCTTACTCATATAAAAAATTAATTTTATAATATTTTATTCTCAAAATAGATTGTTAATTGATTAATTATTTAAAAATTAATTCCAGTGTGATATCTTAACTAGATTCTAAAAGCTTTGAGCGTGAGTAATAAAATTATTTTTTTTATTTGATTGACAATTTATTTTTGTGTAGTTGAAAAATAAGATTGAGACAAATGACAAATATATAAAAACACATGATATGAATAATAAAAAAATTATTTAGTTAGATTATTATTGCTTAAAAAGACAAAATGGGATGGATCATAAGATATCCTTTACTCATTCTTATAAAACATAATTTTACATGGAGAAGAACCGCCTCTATTTGAGGTCAATTATTTCAAACAAAATAGTTGTTAGGATAATGAATTTTTGGGAATTTTTGTTGGTGTTTAATAGACTTTAAATGATTCTTTTTCTAGCCACTTATATCTAATGAACTTGATCATTTATTTGATACATTATCAATTCTAAGCACCTTTTAATCAAAGATATAAAATGAAAGAAGAAAAATATAATCCATTTAGGCATCATCTTAATTATGTTCAAATACGATAATAAAATTAATTGCACTTACAGAGCTCTCAAATGCCTGAGCTTTCCAAGGTCAGATGACAAAGTTCCTTGTAGAGAAAACTCTATCAAGGTCCTGCACATAGGTAACAATTTTGGACTTGAACTCTTCAAACGAATTTGTAACAGAAAATTAGAATAAAATTAGAATATATATAGAGAGAGAGGAAATAAGGCAGAAGATAATGAAACATAAACAGAATGTAGTGCCACTAGTCTAATCTTTCTCTTATCTTTCTCTTCCTAAGATGATTATCTATCAATTTCCATCAGATGAAAGTCCCAAGGTAGCACATTCTTGGTCATATTATTGAAACTATTATTTTCAGGGATAAAATGAATAGAAGAGAGAAGGCAACCATAAGCAAGTATTTCTTTTGATCGTCAACTAAAATAGTTTTCTACCCACACAATTCTTGTCTACAATTGTAACTATGTGGGATTGAGATAAATACATGGCATCCCAAGGTTGTGTTATCCTTATGTGATGAGTTTCTAATCGGACTAAACTTACTAGTTGGTGTTTGGGCAATCAATGAAGGAATGAAAATGACAACAATTAAAGGAGTCGGTCAATGTACAAGTTGAAAACTTTGCCATCAACACAATTAACACCGTTCCAATTGCAGGGGTTCCTGTCGTTAGGATTCCAATTCTCCAAGGCGCCAAAAGGATCAGCCTCCACTCTCGATCGGAACTCCAATAGAGCCAATCCTTCAATAGAATGCAAAATTTCTTAAGAAATACACCTTAACTACCAATTTAAGCTCTAGAGCATGGAGAAATTGCCGAAAAAAAACACATGCCTTCAAAGTTAATGGCCAAGCTTTCACCGCTGAGGAGGTAGACCATCAGAACCACACATAGCACCCTATGCAAATTGAACCTTAACAACTTCCTTCTCCCCTCCATTTTTCTCAAGCTCAATCTCCAATGGAATGCCAGGAAACAAAAGCTATAAGAACTCCCCCTCTTCGACTTCTAGTGATCGAAATCGATGAGGGAATAACTTCATAATCGGCTCACCCTTGGAACTGGAGGGACCTCAATCGACTCAATATCCATCCATCATTTTTGGAGGAGTAATTAGGAAGCCATATCATGTTAGAGAGAAGGACGGAGTTGAAGGATGCATTGGTAGCTAGAAGAAAACTGATTCTTGAAAAGAAAAAGGGTAAAAATAACGTGGTGATAAGAGGAACAAAAGGAGAGAAGGAGAGAGAGGGTGGGAAATTAATCCTTGAAAAAAGAAAGAGAGAAAAAAATGGTTACACGCTGGCCAAGAGGAGGAACGAAAAGGAGAAGTGGAGGGAGGCGACAAAAATTGAACGTGAACAAAATATTCTTGAAAAAAAAAATGGGAGGAAAAAAAAGATAGTCAAATGGTGGGAGGGGAATTGAAAGAACAAGAGGAGAAGCCGGAGGATGGAGAGACCGATGGCCATGGAGTTTATTTTTTTTTAAGAAATTAATAAATGCAATTTCTATTTTTGAAGTAGCAAAAATAGATTATTTCAAGCCAATAGCTTTCAAAGAAATATTTTTTAAAAAATTTACAAAAAAAACCTAAAATTACCTTAAATATTGATTTCCTTTGGTGAATTTAATTCCTCCCAATATCTCAATTTTGTAAGTACAAAATTGTAAACTTAGAGACATTATTGTTGAAGCTCTAGTAATAATTGATGTGCATATATTATATATATTTTTTTAAATATTATTTGATACACATCTACTTACATTTCATTAATATAATTTATGTTTATTACACCTTATTTTATTATTATGTCATACTTCCACTTCTTTTTATTTGAAAGTCAGCTATTTGTTTATTTTGATTGATAGGACACGAGTTGGAGTAAAAACGGAGTGAAAATTAATTTTGAAGCAGCCTTGAAGGAAAATCAACAAACATAGTCGTGTCCCATGACACGACCATGTCTCCACAAGAGCCATACTCAAATTTTCACACAAGCAGACTGTGCCCCATGGCACGACCGTGTCTCGCTCCTCGATGCTACACATAGCCAGGTCATGCCTTGAAGCACAACCGTGTCTGGTCTCCAGGCAAAAACACACAGTCGTGTCATGCCCAAAGGCACCGTCGTGTCTTTATTCCTAGAAAATCCCACGGCTCGGTCGTGCCCTGAGACATGGTCGTGCCTCTATTTTCTAAGGATACCCATGAGCAGGACGTGCCCTTAGGCACGGTCATGCCTACCTTGGGTCGTGGCACACACTCCATAGCCATGCCTTGAGGCACAGGCGTGTGGCGGAGAAAGCGAGGGGGCCGTGTACTCCTCCTATAAAAGCGGAATTTTCTCCCCCTTTGACCTATCTTAGGTTAGGGTTCTGCCCCTTTCCTTGGGGAAAGGTTCTTCCATTTGGAGAAATCTTAGAACCTCTTCCAAGTGCCACCGTCAATGATCCGTCCTCTTCCGGAGCAAGGGAACACCTCTAACAACTTTAGAATTCATGGATAAACATTTCTCTTCTCTTTATTTCATGTATTGAGTTGTAGAATGATATTTCTTTGTGTATTGATTGTGTCTCCCTTTTCTATGGAGTAGATTCTCATAATTTAGGATGCAGGGAATAATTATAATGTGATATTGATGTATGAACTATGTAATTTCTTATTTCCTTGTTTAATGATATATTTATGACTTGTTCTATTATGTTGTACCTTGTATATATTGACAAAATATGTGCGAGGTCATTATACTTAGATGTAGAGGATTGGTCATCGTGTAGAGGAGGTGTAAAATACCGAAAAGGACCAATAATCATAAGTGAATTTTCTGGAATTTTTAGAGATTTTTCCGGGAATTTTTCGGAGCTCGTATGGGCGAGTTCACGGGGATAAAA
>JBBMJZ010000048.1:6263102-6273312 GCA_037833815.1 Zingiber zerumbet | reverse complement strand
TGCCATGTGATAGTATAGTTCAAAAGAAATTTAAAAGAAAAGTTTTTATTAAAACTAAGAAAATTATTTTAAGTCTTTCGCTGTTTTAAAAAGAAAAATTTATAAGTAGAGTATCGTAGCCCCGTCCCTTAGGGTTAGCAGGGAGGGCGGGCGTTACACTTTTATCTATCCACAGATGTACCTCTTTTGTCGTTTATGACTTAGGCCTTTGATGAAACCGTTGAAGGAATATGCTGCCATAAATGGTCAACCAATGAGAAACAAGGTAACATTTGAAGGAGGTCTCCAAAGAATATTCCTCGACAATTCTGACAAGCTTTTAAAATATTGTATGTTGCTTGTCTGTTGAATATATCTCGGTCGGCTGACAAGGCCGACTGCCCTTATACCTGTTCTTGTATTAAGCTGCTTTATCATGTATCAAATGTTGTCACAAGTCCGGTCAGAAATCCATATGATACATTGAGCATGCTAGAAATCAGTTTAAGCAATACTTTGATAAACTGTGTGCACTAAAGTTTCATTTGGAAGTAGATAAGCAACTATGTTTCTTAATTCTAACCGGCTTTATGGTCGGTCATGTGTGAAGACCTTTATAAAGTTAACTTCCTTGAACCCGGCTGACCTTTTATTTGGTCAGGCATATACGGAAAGATCTATGAGACTATAGACCTTGAGCCCGGCCGACTTGTCATTTGGCCTTGCATACACTAAGAGATTTATAAGATCAAATGCCTCAAGCCGGGCCGGTCTTTTTTCCGGCCAGGTGCACATAGATTTATGAGGTCAAATGCTTTAGACCTAACCGATATTTCATCTGGTAAGGTGCACCTATAGATTTATGAGACTAAGTGCTTTAGGCTCAGCCAGTACTTTATCCTACCGGGTGCACATAGATATATGAGGTTAAATGCTTTAGGCCAGCCGATATTTCATCTAGTCGGGTGCACTTAGAGATTTATGAGGCTAAGTGTTTTAAGCCTAATCGGTACTTTATCTGGCTGAGCACACATAGATTATGAGGCTAAGTGCTTTAGGCCCGACCAGTGTTTTATCCAGCTGGGTGCACCTAGAGATTTATGAGACTAAGTGCTTTAAGCCCGGCCAGTACTTTATCCGGCTAGGCGCACATAGATATATGAGGTTAAGTGCTTTAGGCCCGGCTGGTATTTCGTCTAGCTGAGTGCGCCTAGAGATTTATGAGGCTACGTGTTTTATGCCCGATCGGTACTTTATCCGGCCGAGCGCACATAGATATATGAAGCCAAGTGCTTTAGGCTCGGCCGGTATTTCATCCAGTAGGTACACCTAGAGATTTATGAGATTAAGTGCTTTAAGTCCGACCAGTACTTTATCCGGCCTGGTGCATATAGATATATGAGGCTAAGTGCTCTAGACCCGACTGGTATTTCATTCAGCCATGTGCACCTAGAGATTTATGAAGCTAAGTGCTTTAAGCCCAGCCGATACTTCATTCGGCCAGGCATACACCGATCGGGCTAGATCCAAAAACCTTGATACCGGATGGGCTACAAAACTAAATAGGAAATACGCTCCTATCTTGACTTTGACTATCGGGTCACCTTAACCTTAACTGTCAGATCATTTTCTAGATCCACTTAGTATAATTTGTATCAAGTGTGATTGGTTGATTTGAATGAAGAAGGGGGAAAACTTGTCTAAGATAAAAAGGGTGATCTCATAGAGCTCTATCTCCTAAATGTCATGATCTTGAGGACGAAGAACATCATAATCTTGAGGGTCTTAAGGAAAATGATTTGTAATAATTTTCTAGGTGTTATGATTAATAAAATATTGGATGTTGTCATGAAAATGATGACGATCTTGTTGGGTTAGATGAAATTTATCATCGTGACTAATACGGAGAGGATTGAGGGGCAGGGAAGAGACTAGGAGGGGAGGAGAGGGGAAAAGTGGGAAAACCACTGCTTAGGGCTTTAAGGGAAAAGGAGAGGCACTGTAGCGAAAGGGGGGAGGCTGGTTTTCGTGGTTTGGGTTCCGCCGCCAAACAGGAACATGATTTCCTTCCTCCTTCTCCTGCTCCTCGCCGGCCTTTCCCTCTTCTCCCTCTCCTCCTCACAACCCCGACGACGACCGCCTCTCCCCTCCTCCTCCTCCTCTCTTCCCACGGCCAGCACCGCAGCTGGTTTTCTTCTTCCTCCTCGCTAGCTCCGCCATCGGCCGCCCCTATGATAATGGGTATTTTTCTGTATTATTTTGGCTCTTATACTTAGCATTTTATATCTTCTCGCATACTTAATGTTGTGTTTATATTATGATTTGCGAATAGGGACTCATTTTGGATTTAATTACAAATTTCCTACAAATTATGGAATTTAATTTCATATTTTTATGAGGATTGGTAGGAAATCAAAAGAGTCATGGATTAGGGTCGAGCCGGATCGAATTTGGCTTAATTTGGAGGTCCAATGAAGGAGATCAAGCTGAATTAATATGGACTGTTGATCCTGATCTAGAGAGATCCTGGCCTTTCATTCAGATCTAAGTGATCCCGCCCTTCATCTTGATTTAAAGCGATCTGGGTCGTTGATCGAGATTAAGACATTCAAGAGTTCATCCAAGAAGTGGAGCTCCAATTCAAACCCAATCCAAAAGTCCACTCTTTAAGCCCAATTTCAAAAGCTCAATTTCATTTTCTTAATGGATCCGGATCCCATTAACCCAAAACCTCAACTTCTCAACCCAATATCCAAAATCCAAAATCCAAAAGCCCACTTTTAATCCTATTGTTTATTGGATCCGGATCTAAGCTCTAATTGACCCAAACCCGAAACCCATGAAGAAACCCTTTCTCTTATTTCTTCACGCGACGCTACAGTGCTGAAGGCTCCATTCTGTTCGGGCGATTTTCTTCTCGGCGCAGCTAGGGCACGCTCCTTCCACACCTTCTTCTTCTTCCTTTCTTTTCCCCACCGGCCGGCGGCTCTTCCCTTATCTTTACTGCCGCCGGCCAGCCGTCCACAGTCCACTCCTCATCTTCTTCTCTTCCAGCGGCGAGCAACAGCCAGCAACACTCGGCAACGGCGCCAATTTTGATGTTGACCCAATTTTTGTCGAGAATTGGACATCAAACAATAAAATACCAAACCCCTCCTACGCTAATGTATCATAGAAATGACTCGGGTCGTCCTCCAACGAAAGCAACGATAGGATGGTAAACTTAGGATCGTATGTTATTTCTATTTTTGGAGTTTTGAATATGAAATTGGGGTTTTGGATTTAATTCTAAATTTAACAAATAAAAAGCAATGAAAATAGGAAACATGATAATTTTAATCCACAATAGATAAACTGAAAATGATAATAAAATAACCTCACAAGGAAAATAATGGTGGCTCTCCTCTCATATAAATGCAATAGTGGAGCTCACTCAAGCAGTCACCACTCGACTACTGATGACGACAAGAGTTTAAAGTCACCACTCGACCATTGGTGAACACCAGGGTTTAACGTCATCGCTCGATGATTTGACGAAAATCTGTGTTTAACGTCGCCGCTCGATGATTGATGAAGACCTGGGTTTAAGGTCGCATCGACCGTTGGCGTAGACTATGGTTTAAGGTCATCACTCGACCGTTGATGAAAACAAGAGTTTAAGGTCACCGCTCGACCATTGATGAAGACAAGCATTTAACGTCGCCGCATCATGATTTGACATAGATCGGGGTTTAACGTCGCCACTTGATGATTGACGTATACTAGGGTTTAACGTTGCCACTTGATGATTTGACGAAGACCTTGGTTTAACGTCGCCGCTCGACGATTTAAAGGAGATCTGGGTTTAACGTTTGCCGCTTGACGATTTGACGTGTCGTTCGACCCAAAGTCTAGAAACCTTATTTTTATTCTCATCCTGCATTCAAAGAGAACGTACAAATACATTACTATTCACTCACGCATCTTATCCTGCTCTGTAAGGTTGGAGATGATTCACACTCCATGGGCATCTGAGCAACCTTCCATCCTCATCCTCTAAGTAGTAGGCGCCCGAGTGGAGCTTTTCCAGAACCTTGAAGGGTCCCACCCATGGGGCTTTGAGCTTGGTGATGTTGCGGACTGGCTTCACCTTCTTCTAGATGAGATCGTCGACCTGGAAGGATCTCAAGATCACCTTTCAATTGTAGTTCTGCTTCATCCTCTATCGATATGTTGTTAGCTGAATGGCTACTTTATCAAATTCCTTGGCCACCAAATTGAGCTCCATGAGCCTCCGCTCGGCGTTGTCCCCATCATAGTACTGCACCCAATCCGACTCCACTTCGACTTCTACTAGGACAACTACTTTTCCCCCGTATACCAAGTGGAAAGGAGTCATGTCGGTCCCTTCCTTTAGGGTCGTGCAGAGAGACCACAACACGCTCGGGAGCTCATCGACCCAGCTCCCTCCGATGTGGTCGAGCCGAGCACATAGGACTCGAAGAATTTCCTAATTGGCGACCTCTGCTTGTCCATTGCTTTGGGGGTAGACCATAGAGGTGAAGGCTTGCTGGATGTCATAGCCCTTACACCATAGCCCTCGCACCATTCTCTGAGCCTCTGACTGACAAATTGTCTTTCATTATTTGATACGAGCGACGTAGGATGCCGAACTAGTAGATGATGTTCTGCCACACGAACTTAATGACCATCTGATCGGTTATTCTGGCTAGCGGCTCGGCTTCCACCCACTTCGAAAAGTAATCCACCGTAACGAGCAGAATTTTCCATTGATCGATCGCCATGAGGAATGACCCGACGATGTCCATGCCCCACTGGTCGAATGGGCAAGATACTATGGATACCTTCATTTCCTCGGTCGGTTGGTGCAAAAGGTTGTGACACTTTTGGCAGGACAACCAATTGGCTACCGTCCAAGCGGCATCCTTTTGGAGGGTCGACCAAAAATATCCGGCCAGGAGTATCTTTCGCGCCAATGAGCAACCTCTTGGATGACCTCCACAGGATCCTTGGTGTACTTCCTGAAGAATGTATTCGGTGTCTTCCGATCCGACACACTTTAGTAGGGGCTTGGAGAAGGCTTTCTTATATAGCTGATCTCCCACCAAGGTGAACTGTCCGACCCTTTTCTTTAGTAGGCGAGCCTCTTCCAGATCAGCAGGTGTAGCTCCCAACTGAAGGAACTCTATTAGGGTCGCCCTCTAGTTGCTCAGGAAGATTATTTCTTCCATTCGATCAATATACGACACCAGCGAGACTTGTTTAATCGGCTCCCCTATGACGATCGGTGACAACGAATTGGCTAGTTTGGCCAACTCATTTACCGCCTGATTTTCCGATCGGGGGATCTTCTGTATGATAACCTCCTGGAAGTTGGTCTTCAGCTTCTTGAAGGCTTTCGTATAGAGCCTAAGTCGGACATTGCTTATTTTAAACATCCTGAATAGCTATTGAGCGACCAATTGGGAGTCTGAGTGGATGAGGACTTTGACTGCTCCCACATGCCGGGTCGCTTGTAAGCCAGCTATTAATGCCTCATATTCGGTTTCATTATTGGTGGCTTTGTAGTCCAACTGAACGGATAAGTACATCCGGTCTTCTCGTGGTGAGATGAGCAGGATGCCGATTCCGCTTCCTAGTCGAGTGGACGAGCTATCAACTTATATCTTCCAAGTCGCCTCTGGCTTGACATTCTGGACCTCTATGAAGAAATCCGCCAAGGCCTGAGCTTTGATTGCTGTTTGGGTTTGGTATTATATGTCAAATATGTTTAGCTCAGTCGTCCATTTTGTCAGCCTTCCTGATGCCTCAGGGTTGAGAAGGACCCGACCCAAGGCACTGTTGGTCAGCATGATGATTGAGTGTGCCAAAAAATATGGACGGAGCCTCCGAGCGGTGAGTACCAGTGCATAGGCTAATTTTTCCAGGCCGGTGTTGCGAGACTCTACATTTTTCAATATATGGATTAAAAAGTACACAAGTTGTTGCTCTTGGTTGTTCTGCCTCACTAAAGCCGATCCAACCGCATGTTCGTTGGATGATAGGTAGATCCAAAGCAGTTCACCAACAATCAGCTTGGCTAATACAGGAAGGGAGTTAAGATACTCCTTCAGCTCCTCTAATGCCTGATCGCACTCGGCGTCCCACTGGAATTTGGCAGCTCGGCGCTGTATCTTGAAGAATGACAGGCTCTGGTCGGATGATTTGGAGATGAATCTGGATAGCACCGTGATCCGACCAGCCGACCGCTAAACTTCCTTCATGTTCCGAGGCGGTGGCATGTCTTATAGCGCTTTCACCTTGCTTGGATTGACTTCAATGCCTTGCTCGGTGACTATGTAACCCAGGAAGTGGCCACTCTTCGTGTCGAACAGACACTTACTCGAGTTCAGCTTTATTCCATAGGTCCTCAGCGTCTGGCAGGTCTCCTCGATATCTGCACACAGGTTAGCAGGTCGGAGGAATTTTATTAATATGTCATTGATATATACCTCCATATTATGGCCGATCTGCCATCGGAACACCTTGTTCATCAGCCTTTAGTAAGTGGTGTCGGCATTCTTGAGTCCGAACGATATGACGTTGTAGCAGTACATCCTGTCGACCGTAATGAAGCTGACCTTCTCTTGATCTTCGTGGGTGAGGGGCACTTGGTGGTATCCTTGGTATGTGTCGAGCATGTAGATTAGCTTGAATCCACCGGTAGAGTCCACCATCTGGTCAATCCGAGGCAGTGGATAGAAATCCTTCCGGCATGCCTTGTTCAAATCACGGAAGTCGATGCAGATCCGCCATTTGTTACCCGGCTTGGAGACTAGCACCACATTGGCTAGCAAACTCAGGAATTGAACTTCCCTAATATGGCCAGCCTCCAACAACTTCTCTATTTCCACCTGGATGATTAGATTTTACTCTGCACTAAAATCTCTCTTCCTTTGCTTCATCAGCCGAGCGTCCGGTTGGATATAGAGCTTGTGTTGAGCCACACTCGGGGAAATGCAGGGAAGTTTGTGTGTCGACCAGGCGAACACATCGTGATTTTGTCTAAGGTACGTGATCAACTTTGCCTTCTTCTTTATCTCCAGATCGGCGGCTATAAATGTGGTGGCTTCCGTTCGACTAGGGTGGTTCTACATTTCCTCCTTTTCTTCATATATTAGAGTGGGAGGCTTTTCAGTGATAGCATTTACCTCCTGACGCAGATTCTTCCGAGCAGCCTTTGCTTCAGACTTGATCATCTCAAGTAACATCGCTGAGCAACCCGCTGGTTACCTCTGACTTCTCCCACCTGATCGTTGACCAGGAATTTAATCTTTTAGCAGTATGTAGATAACACTTCCCGGAACTCATTGAGGGTCGGTTGGCCTAGGATGACGTTGTATGCCGACGATGCATCCACCACTATAAAGTTGGTAGTCCTGGTCCTTCTCAATGGCTCTTCTCCCAATGAGATGGCCAACCTTGCTTGGACGATTGGAAAAACTTCGTTGCCTATAAATCCATACAGCAGGGTCGCCATGGGCAGCAGCTCACTTCGATCAATCTACAGCTGATCGAATGCCTTCTTAAAGATAATGTTCATCGAACTTCCTGTGTCAACAAAAGTCTGGTGAATAGTGTAGTTGACAATCATCGCTCAGATGATCAGAGCATCATCATGAGGGATCTTCACTCCCTCCAAGTCTCTGAGACCAAAGCTGATCTCCGGTCCCTCGGCCCTTTCCCTGCTACATCTAACAGTGTGGATCTCGAGCCACTAAGCATTTGATTTCCTTGCTCGGTTGGAATCACCGTCGGTCGATCCACCGATAATCATGCATATTTCTCCTTGGGAGGCATTGCCTTGGTTTTCTACTCCTCGAGTAGAGGATCTATCTCGCTTAGCTGGGACTCAGCAGGGATCGACGCTATCCCTCTGCTGATGCTGATGGTTTCGTTCGGGCACCCCTCTTTTGTCCTCTCACTGTCCGGTAGATTGATGTCTGTCTCCCCGATCGGGTGATGGGGATTGGCGGTGGTATCCTCCAGGTGCTGCTCGGTTGATGATCGGTGTCAGAGCGTGGCAATGGCGTATGTTGTGTGTTGCCGACTGATGAAAAGAATAAAACATTGGCATCCATACCTTGCCTCTTGCAGCCTTCTGTCGACCGGTGGACACATGTTGTACGACATGTGTCCTGACCTCTTAGTGTGGTCATTCTCCCTCTACACTTGGCCCTTTGCGCGGTTGATTGCTATTCGTCGGATGCCACTCGGGTGCCTGTGCGGACTCAGTCGACGTTTCCTTATTCCTTGCCACTTGGGCTTCTTTCATATTTATGTACTCGTTGGCATTTCTGTGCAGGTGATCGAAGTTCTTAGGTGGCTTCCTGATGACCGATCGGAGGAATTCTCCTTCGACGAGCCCTTGAGTGAAGGCGTTCATCATTGTCTTAGATGAGACCAATGAGATGTCCATGGCTACCTTATTTAAGTGCTGGATGTAGGCTTGGAGTGTTTCCTTCGATCCTTGCTTCATGGAGAAGAGGCTGACACTCATCTTCTGATAACGTCGACTACTGGCGAACTGCTGTAAGAAGGCAGCTCGGAAGTCTTTGAAGCTGCGTATGGATCCATCCAGCAATCTTCTGAACCATCGTTGCACTGATCCGGAGAGGGTGGTGAGGAAGGCTTGACACTTCACCCCATATGTGTACCAATACAAGGTTGTTGGATTATCAAACTTGTTCAGATGATAATCCGAATTGGTTGTTCCGTTATACTCCCTAATCACCAATGGAGTATAGTGTCTAGGTAGAGGATCGCTCAAGATCTCCTGAGAGAACTACAGGTTGATCCATTCAGGTGAAGAGTGGCTCCTGGGCGACTTGCCTTTTCGTGCGCCCCGAACGGGAGCGTCATTCGATGATGACCCTCGCTCTTAGTTCGCTTGAGCTATTTCAAAGGGGGTTGGGAATAGAGCACGATGGAAGGGGATGGGCGTGGGCGGAGCTTTACCATGCGTGTCGATCGGCCCTCTATTTTATCCCTAGATGGAAATTTGCTCCAGTCGGTCCTCGTGTCCCACTCGGCCTCCTGCTGCCGATGTTGCCGGCTGCTAAGCTTGCCAGTCGGCTAACGCCTGTTGTTGCTACTACTCGACTATTTTCGCCGCTCGGGCTTGCACGAGCATGTTGAGCTCCTCCTTGGTGAGCATCACTATTGTGAGTCGTCCAACATCCTCTATCTTCTCAACTCGGATGCAGGCTACGTTCCCACAAACGGCGCCAAATATGATCATATTCGAAAGTCGAAGAGACGGAACGCTGGGGATGGGCGCTCCTGCTAACTGTCTATGGACTCCGCTTCGCCCTGCAACACAAATGACGTTAGTGCCGAGCTAGGGAAGGGGTCCCTGGCATTGGCCCTTCGATGCTCAAGTCAATCATCGGCGATGTAGAGAAACGAAGCAACAGTAACAAGAATGAACAGTAGAAACAACATTATATTGCACATACCTTCACCGATGCTTGGACCCCCTTTATATAGAGGTCCTATAGAGGGTATGTACGCTTCCCAAGGCATGCATGCTTCTCAAAGCTTTCCCTGAAAAGACTTGTCGGTAAAGTATCCCTAACACAGTATCTTAACGGGTCGAGCATATCTCTGAAGTGATAGCGGAAGCTTCTGCTGTACGATCTTCTATCTAACCATGCCATCTATCAGCGACACTAACTCCCAAAAGGATGTCCAGAGATGGCACTGTGGATCTGTCGTTAGGATGAGCAGGAATGCCGCTCGGCCTGTACTTAGCAGACCGGGTACACTCGTCCGCTTGGCTAGCACTCCACTGCACCTGTGTCTCATCCGCTCAGTCGATATCCCGCTACGTATATCCCGAATCCTATCACTCGACCTGCCTTATGCATTTCTTTGGCATTCCTTTATTGAGCGTCGGCTGCTTGACGCGTCGACGAGCCAAAGGTGATGTCGGATCGACCACCCTTTCTCCCGGTCGGGCGACTCACAGGCCGACCGACCGATGATATCGAAGCATTGACCACCTTGACTTTGACCTCCATCGTGGCAATGATCCTCCGCAAGGTGGGCCCCTCCTTATCACCACATCAGAAGTGATGTTTAATTTCTATATGTTTTGTAAAGCCCGAAAAATCCCCAAATTTATTTTAGAAATATCCTAGTATTTTTCTGGAATTTTAGGATATTTTTACGTAATTTTTGGAGTACCGGA
>JBBMJZ010000048.1:6176278-6196995 GCA_037833815.1 Zingiber zerumbet | reverse complement strand
GATCGGTCTGGTGACCGATCAGTAACCAAACAGAAGCATTCTGTTTCTTATCTGATCGGTCAGCAGACCGATCAGTAGACGAACAGAAGACACTAGGCCGAGGCTCTGTAAGTGTCTGGATCGGTCTGGGGACCGATCAGACAAGAGCCTGATCGGTCCACAGACCGATCAGTAGTCGAGGCCAAACCTTCTGTAAGGTGGCTGATCGGTCTGGGGACCGATCAGCATGGAGCCTGATCGGTCCCACGACCGATCAGGAGTCTCCTGGACCGATCAGGCTATGGCCTGATCGGTCCAGCCCTAGCCGTTGGCTCACAACGGCTAGTCTTCTGTCTTCTGTTCTTCGCAGGATCAGTGCAGGTTATAAAATGAGTTCAAGGGCTTCTTCAGGCCTTCTTCTTCTTCCTACTCCTGACTGTGATCGAGCTTTGCTGAGCTCTTAGCTTACTGAGCTTCGTGTGAGCTCCTTCTTGAAGCTTCGGGTGAGCTTTCCTCGACTGATCAGCTGCTGCTGTGAGTTTCCTGAAGTTGCTGCTTCGGATTCCAGTCGACAAGAACAGAAGGCAAGCAGTGTTTTTACATTCGTATTGTTTCTTCTGTATTGTTGTATTTCTTGTACTCCTACTTGCTGTTGCAAGAACTTGTGGCGAGGTTTCTCCACCCAGAAGGAGTGTTTGTATTAGCCGGTTCTCCGGGGACTCATCCACCGACGGATTGATAGGCTTCGTCCACCTTACGGACACGCCGAGGAGTAGGAGTTTCATCTCCGAACCTCATTACATCGTGGTGTTTAAGGTTTGACTTTCTCCTTGGTTGTTTCTTCTTTATTTCCGTTGCGCTAATCAAATTGTAGGGAAAAACGCGAACATTTGGGGTCGGCTATTCACACCCCCCCTCTCTAGCCGCAACCGACGATCCTAACAGATTCTTGGTATAATCCTTCTTGGCCCATGTATTCGGGCGGCGTATGGAATAGTGCTTGGTGACGAGGGATTGGCGAATGAGGCGCGGGAGGTAGATGAGCGGAGCCTTCCTCCTGAGCTCCTCTTTCCCTTTGATGGGTTGTTGTCAATGCTACAGGATTTGGCGGCGGCAGCGTACCACCAGTAGCTGCTTGTTGTTATTGCTGTGCTAGTATCTATGCTCGAGCTTTGATGAGCAACTCCAGATCTTTTTGTGTTAAGGTAACGGTGGTGAGTCATACAGCTTCTTCCATCTTTGATCTTCAGATTCAGGCGAAAGTTCTTATAGACGACGCCAAATTTGACCATATCTGAAAACTACAGAGATGACGCATTGGCATGGTGGATCAGTGGTTGACTGAGAGAAGACTTTTGACTCCATGAAGAAGCTTCCTTTCTATCCTACACACATGGAGATGAGCCAACAAAACGTCAGCACCTAGAAACCAGGAGGAGTTCCTGACGAAGGCCCTCCGACTCTCAAGTCAGTACTAGTCCGAACGGGTGAATGAAGAACAGTAAAGAACATGCCTGCGAGAATAAGTGCTAGATGTTCAGAGAACGTACCTTACCAACGGAGATGACCCCCTTTATATACCACCTCTTATAATCTCGGTAATCATGAGGTGGCTAGTGATGCTAGAGTTTGTTGGGTAATGGAGAGAGTAAAACTTAGGTAATATGCAGTAATTATCCAAGGAATCTTCCATTTACCCATATATATATACCTCTTTTGTCGTTTATAGTTTATGCCATTGCTGAGGTCACTGTAGGAATATGCTGCTATCATTGGTCGACTGATGAGAGACACAATAATCCTTGATTGTTATTCTGACAGGTTGTTAGGATTCTCTACGTATGTTGTCGGCTGAGTATATCTCGGTTGGCCCATAAGGCCGACCGTCTCTATTAAGCTGCTCAGTTATGTTATATATAGTTTGCTCAATTATGTATTATGCTGTGTATATCTCGGCCGACCACCTTTATATATGTCCTTACATTAAGCTACTCAGTTATGTTCTGCATAATATTAGCAATATGTTCGGCAAATAATATAATGCATTGGGTGTGCTGGAAATTTATTCAATAAGTCGTATGACAAATTGTGCAGGTTGGAAATCCCTTTGGGAATCAATATGAAGCTGAGTGCCTTCGATCAGACCAACCTTTTATCTGGCCAGACATGCCTAGAGAGATTTATGAGTATTGGGGAGACCAATCATTATTTGCACCAAATCGACGGCTAATCGACTGCGATGTAGGTCAGACATTCGACCGGTCTATAGGGTCGGTCGTCTTTAAATCCTATCGGGCATGCTATTTTTTAGTTCAAGAGTAAGGTGCTAAGACCTCCTTGGCTCGACCGACCCAAGGGATGATCGACATTCTCTCGTCCAACTTGCAACTAGGTCAGACTGGATCTGAAAAGCCTTAGTGCTGGGCGCACAATCAAGCCAGGTGGGGGGAATCCTCTCTTCCCTTGACTTTGACCGTTACGCCCTCTTAACTTTGACCACCACGTAATCTTGACCTTGACTATCACATTATCTTTTGAGTCACTCGTTACAACCCATACAAAATTGAAACAATTTTAATTAATATTAAAAATGATATTGATTAAATATTATTTTAATTTTATATCAAAATAATTTTGAAAAACGATAAAATAATTTAGTCAATATTAAAAGAATTTTAGTCAACATTTACTTAATTTAGACTAATATAAAATAAGTTTACACATTAAATAGTTTAATCATTTATTTATTCGATTTAAATTATTACGGGAGGGATATTTTTACTCGATATATTTTTTGAAAAATAATAATAATAAAAAAATGTCTTATTTTTCACCTGCATGGAAGATACCGGGATTTGTTATCGCTTGAAGATAAATTCGAATCTCCCTCTTCTTCCCTCTCTCTCGCACTTTGGCTTCCGCTGACGCCGGCGTATGGACGCCGCCTCCGCGCCCGTCTCCAGGGACGGGGAGTGGGAGATCTGCAACGATAGAGGCTTCATCTACAAGCGCCGCCGCCACCGTTTGCGGCAGCCAGCGCAGGCGGAGACAGGCACGAGCTCATCAGGGGATACGGAGGCGGAGCAGAGGCGGTGCCGTCGTGATCTGCGGCGACGGTGCCTCCTCCATCTCAGGGATCTGTTCCTGCGGGAGCTGGATCTTTTTCAGCCCCTTTCGTCGGGTCACGTCGATCTCACCTTCGCTATGCCAACCGAAGCAGCTCCTGAAGCTTCGGAGGCGGCGGCCGAGCCTCCGCCTCCAGATCCGGGGGAAGATTTCCGGAAACCCTTAATTGATAGCCTCCTTTCTCAGGTACAGTGACAACTGACAACCCCAAATAGTCGGAGTCGTTTGAAATTCAGAGGGCGGCTAGGGTTAGGGTTTTATTTTTCCTCCCAAATCAGCTAATTTATCGAACCTTTTTGTGTTCTAGATGGAGATTCAAGAAGCGATTCTTAGGAAGCTCTCAGAGAGCTGCGATTATGTGGAGTCGTTGTGCAGGGAGAAAGAAGAGAGGTTGCTGGAATCTTTAATGGAGTTGCCGATTTGGGGAAGCCCTCGTTCTCTTCTGCTCTCATTATCTGAATGATCTCCAGACAACATCTTAATCTCTTACCTCCATTGGGGTTGCATGTATCCTGTACGATATGTATGATTTGGTTTTTGTTTGCTTGCTTGCCGATTCTTGTGTATCCATCTATTTGTGCCTGACGCTTTTGGAAGAAACGAAGCATTTGCTCATAAAAAATCACTCCTTTAGGTTTTCTCTGCCTGTGAGTTAACTGACCTGCATACATGGCTTCATTAAGTCTGAAACTTTTTCTTTTAACACTAAACAATCCTGTCTTTTATTATTTTTTTTTATCAAAAATAATCTTCTATTCGATATTATTGTAATAATTATGAAATTATAATTACTATTGTAGCTATAATTTCATAGTTGATTCATATTTATCTTTGCAATAACAATTTAATTATTGCATATATGAAACTGTAACTACTATAATTATGTTAATATCAACAAAACTGTAATTACTATAATGTGAATTTGTCTGGTATGAATTTAGGATTTAACGCATGTGGTAAAAGATAATAATGTTGAACAGTGTATTTAAGGATAGCTATGTCATTTGATAAGGAGAGCTAATGGGATGAGATACTCTTTTAATAAATAATAAAAAAATAATGGGCAAAAGTTAGAAGAGTGATTTTTTTTTCTAAATTATCAAAAGGATATTCCATTTTAATTTTTTTATTAAAAGGTTGTTTTATTTTATGTACAATTATTCAATTATCCTCTACCGTTTTCATTATTATGTCCCACTTATATTTTCCTGAATCCTAAATCTTAAATTAGGGGCATGTTGTAATAGCTACGAACACATAGCTATGATAATATGAATGTTAAATAAGTTTTGAGAGACCATAACTTTTGATTTGGGTTGAATCACGAGACGCATAATGTATAAAATTGAAGTTTGTTTAGAGATCTACATTTGTTATATGGTGTAACTTATAACGATCTAGGTTTAGACTCAAAAAAATATTGTTTATGTTTCGAAGAATTTTAGTCTTCTTTATTAAGGTTATTTTTCATATTGTAGTAACTACGAAATCATAACTGCTAGAACTATAAATTACGATTGTTGTAATTGTAGTAGTTATAAAATCATAATTGTTAAAATGTACTTGGCTAATTCAAGATTTAGATGGAAAATATAGACAGAGAAATAATAAAACAATACTAAAAGATAATTGTGCAATTTTATATGAGGTTGGTATGATAAGATTCCCTTTTAGAAAAAAGGAGAGATGTTTTTTACATTTCTCGCCAAACATGAAAGAAGGAAATCGCTCGGCCCCAACACCCCCGTCGCACCCAACCTAAGGCCATCATGAGGGAGGTAAATCATGGTAGCCGATAGGGTAAATGGTGGGTGGGGTGAAGTACACAGAGTCTGGAGATTTACACCCCGATATCCCTGTGGTTCAACCCTGCGTTCTCAGCTGCAAACGTAACCACCACTTATCATCTCGGATAATCCCGTGGGATTTAACATAATCTCAGATAACCCCGTGGGGTTAAACATGAAAGAAGAACACTCATATGAGAGAGAGAAAGACTTTGAATGACTGAGTAGCTTTCAATTTCTAGAGAAAGCCCAAATTGAATATATAGAGAATTGACGTGGTTCAGACAGTCGATATAATGCCCAACACTAATCATCTTCCCTATCATGACATGGAGCATTTTAAAGATTTAATAAGTCATTATTTGATAATACATTCAAATGAAAATTAGTCACATAAAAAATAATAATGATGGAATAATTAAAAATCTACCTAATAATGTCTTTTATCAATGTGGAATAACCAATCACAAACATGATATTAGTAGACGAATTGAATGATCTAAGAGCAACGGCCGAGTGGATGTAACAAAATGTGTTCAACAGTTGACTCGAAGATCCAAGTAGAAAGCCCTAAATATACTCAAAAGTCGAGTCAAGGATCCAAGTAGAAGGCCCTGTGGAATGTATTATAACACAATGAGATAAAAGCATGCTTATCAAGGATACTGAAAATGGCATCCTCGTAAACAACTGACTTGAATGCTCAATACTCGAGTAACTTCCATAATGAAAGGGGAAAAAAAACAATAAGAGATTGATCGTGAACCAGCGGTTGAAGGTACAATAGTTAATTCTATCGGAGCACCCACACAAGAACCTAACCTACTTACAAGGCCACACCATGCAAAGCCGCGAACCAGATATGATAATAGCATATAGCATCATACCTATGTTCGCTTATTGATGTTAACTTTTGCTCGACACAAACTTAGAATTGTACCACGTTGCTCGGCTGGTAGGTCCTTCAATACATCTGCAATGGCAATCTCATGCTTGTTTTGTATTTCATCAAGTTCTTTCTTCTGTTCGATCAACAGTCGTTCCACTTTCTGAGCAATCAACTGCATATGTTCATGATCCAGTGGCTCTGATGTTCCACACGATTGCTCATGGTTATCCATATTCTGCTCGAGCTTGGATCCACAGTGACATGTTTGAGATCCAGTGCAGACAACTGTTTCTTCATGATCTATGCCCAGCCTGTTGCTAGAGACTTGGTTATTCAAGATAGATAATGGTGATGAACCGATCACTACTTCATTTTCGACATAATCACTAAAATTTGTGGAATGTTGTCTCTGTTGTTTCGGTGAAGAACTGTTTGAGTGATATCCCCCCCTTTGGCTACCTTTAATAAATGAGTCATCTTTCCCATCGTAAACCTCAACAGATAGCTCCCAACTTCCATGTGAAACTAACTCGTATGCATTCGATTGTGCAAAGGATGATGACGAGTCCACACTACCAGAATAAAGACGTTCCAGAGAGAGGTTACCTGATGGATCTAATTCATTGGGCAAAGCAGAAACTTCATTTTCAGCTTCGGAAGCATGTCCATTGCTGTCTGAAATTGTTCCATCATTGCCATTTGCAAAAGGCCTCCAGTCTGGAACATAGGCTTGTATCTCAGCATCTATCATTGCTGCAATGGTCGTGACATCCTGATCGGTAAGGTCTAACTCAGCCACCATTTCTGTTGCAACACTCACAGATGTGTCTGCTTCGATATCAAATGGGAAAAGAATGTTGCGAACTTGACCTGTAAATAAAAATGGTCATGATGTTAATGCCCGACTCAACAAACCATAAAATGCAAACTTATTATTAACCTGTAGAATCTTCAAACCGTAGCTTCAAAGAAATTGTATTAATGTCTTTGCGTCGACCTTCCATGGTAAAATCTGCACCACTTGTACCTTCTTCTTGGTCATATTTAGAATTTGCACTTTCATTGGATTGGCCACCATTATCTGCATTTCAATCTAACATTATCGAAATAAAGGGAGCAAAAGAATCTCAGAG
The DNA here is from genome assembly GCA_037833815.1 of Zingiber zerumbet. Lineage (NCBI taxonomy): Eukaryota > Viridiplantae > Streptophyta > Magnoliopsida > Zingiberales > Zingiberaceae > Zingiber > Zingiber zerumbet. The sequence continues at coordinate 6,190,081 of JBBMJZ010000048.1, read as the reverse complement.
AATATGTATCTCATAAACATCAAGGAAATAGTGATGCTGCTAGTCATATCTTTCTCTACCTGGATTTGAAGTTGTTCCATGGGAAGAACCTATGAGATCATTTTCTGAGTCCAATTGAAGAAAAGGATCTTGTAATAATTCCTTCGCAGATAATCTTTCAGAAACATTGGCAATACATTTCTCAATAAACTTCTTAACTTCTGGATCTTTTACCTTGGCTAATGAGGCAGGCTTCACTCCCTACATGCAAGAAACTAGGCGTATCAGAGTGTCCAAATACAGAATCGATTGATAGAGTAACTGAGATATAGTTTATATTATAATCAGAGCATAAAACTAAATAGTATCATTTATTAATAAATAGACAAACTCCAGTTACATAGTTTGGAGAGATGTCATCAAAATGATAGATGGAGCTAATTCATCATGAGCATGCATCAAGTTCAAGCTAGAGTAGGAAGTTGTAATTATCTAAACAAACCTCGATTACTCTCAACATGCCAATCCTTGCTTTGGATTTATTTGTCAAATGAGCAACCTATATCTGATTATTACAACAGGTGTAAGTAACAAAGTATGGACCTACAGGTCAGTTGTAAATATAAACTATCATGATTCAAGATTGATATTTCAATACAAACTCTGTAGGTGGAAGATCAATATTTATTTTCTGATAAACTCCACAATTCAATGATCTAGATGAATCCAAATCTAAATATTACGATGACACAGTTAGAAGAACTGAACATGGTCTTACAACATCAGCATCATCCTGTTAATTCCAATTAAAAGTATATTACATAGATTTGATCCCTCCATTGATCTCTATGCAAAGCTACATTGCTAGTAAGATTCATCTCAGTAACTCACTTTTAATTGCTTAATTTGGTTAAGTTTTATATCTCTCTCTGCTTGTTAGGCCATGAACTTGATCGATTCAACTTGTCTAAGAATAAAATCTCTATGCCTAATTAATCTCAGATACTCTAGACATCCATTTTACTACTCTTATCTTTATCTTTATCTAAGTAATTATGATCTTTTGCCAATTATTAAATTCTTGGATTTCACCAATATGTTTTTGTTTTGAAAGATCCCTCTCTTCGTATTTCTTTCCTACTTTCCAGAATTTTAGCTTCTCCGATTCTCTTCGTCTCTCTTCTACTCTCATTTACTCACCAAGGTCCTTGTTCTCATCATTTTACATTAACAAGAAATTGCAATCCCATCACTTATAATGTTTAAGTGAATTTAAATACATTAATGTGATGCATCCCATCTCTGGATCCCTTGCCTACCAAACTATTGTTTACATAGAGACTCAAGTTTTGACATTGGTGTAAGTTATCATCGCAAAGTATAATACATATATAAGATGCATATAGAAAAAAAGTTTTTCTCATGGTCTGAAGATACTAATGGATTTCAATACATCATTAGTACTTTTTTCTAAAAAAATTCCAACACCACCATAAACATTAAGATGTACAAAAGAACAGGAAAGAAAAGTACTATTAACAAAAGTGTATACTTATATTAACAAAAAAATTACAAGACCAAGGCATTTAGGGGTGAAACTGGGTTGGGTTGAGATGGGTTTTTGAAGAAATTGTGCCTAGACTCGAGTCATAAAAAAAAACAAAAAAAAAATCAAACCTGAATCTTTGAGGAAAACCCCAAACTGAAAAAATTTCAGGTTTATCCAATATAGATAATGTATTATCCACACACATAATTCTAAATTCATGTATGTAAACAATATACAACTGGGAAGAATTAAGGTTTTTCTTTAAAAGAATCTAAGTCCTGATCTAAACCCAACTTAACCAACAATATCTTTCTCAAGTACAGTATGTGTATCACTTCTCCTACATTTTCCACTTTTCCAATTTTGATGATGTTATTGAGTAGGCTAGAATTCAAAAAAAATTAGCCAACTCTGACAGACTTCAACTGATTTAAATGAATACTATATAAGATGCCAAATCAGAGAGGCCAAGTGGCCAACTACTTAGTCAATGTACAGTCGTCCATGATATTTTTTGTATAAATTGGACAATCTCTCTATAAATGAGGTGATATCCATAGATATGTTTATAGTTATCTCGATGTTTTGTATTATTTTTAATGTTTTAATTATCTTCAACTGAAATATCAATCCAACTAATACAATCCTAATACTATTTTCCTTTTAGCCAATCTCCAATCTGATATAATCTTGCAAGTTATGATAATGACTTTGTGAATATCTAGGTGAGTTATACAGGGCTGACAACAAAACTGACAAAACACAAAACTGACTATTTCAAATACTTGAGTGAAAACATCAAAGAATCTCATGCACATGTCAAATGATTGCCTAAACTCGTTTTTCAATATATCTTCAAAACAATTTATGGATCTATGATCACTCATATAAGGGATCCAAACAATCTAAATCACTAAGGAACTTGAATCAGAACAAGATATCAAACAAGGACTCAAATTTCATAATAAGCTTACTTGAGGTTAAAAAAAAATACTTGCATGTGCAATCATGGAACAATTTTTTCTTGTTAAACTTAAAGCGACACTAGAACTACAACAATCGAGAATCAAATTAAATAATGAAAAAAATTCAAGTAAACAATAATGGTATTAAGTTCTTAGTACTAAAAAATTATATTAGTACTAGCAAATTATATCACAATGAACACTTGGCAAACTCACCGATGTTACTTTCTTGTATATTTGTGCTGCATTGCTGCATTCCACATATGGATACTCAAATGTCACCAACTCTAGCAAACACATGCCAAATGCATATATATCTACAAGCTCATTGTATTCTTCCTCGTAAAGTTCTGGAGCCATGAACTCCGGCGTCCCTGCAATACGATGATAAATTGTAGATTTATGATCTATCATCATCTTATACAGTTCAACTAAACATTTCAACCAAACAGAATAAAGTAATGCATTCACCAATAACACTGTGAGCAGAGTTAGCATGGCGAAGAATTGCTGCCAATCCTAGGTCACCTATCTTCACCTCCCCTTGATTTCCATTCACAAATAGATTATCACATTTTAGATCTCGATGGATAACTGGTGGATCATTACTATGGAGGTAGAGAAGCCCACTCAAAATTTGTCTTGACCACTTCTTCAATGCTCTTGTATCGACATGCTTATGTTTTTTCCGATACCTGATCACGAAATAACAATAGTTTCAAGCGTGATAGAAATTAGACAAACAAATCCAATCTGATTGTTCCTCAAAGAGTGGAAATGACTGGCAGGAAAGACTGACTGGCGCAATGTCCCTGACGTAAAGACCTCGGTGATGAAATTGATATTATTATTCTTGGCGTCAACCCATGAGCTGTAAAACTTGATAATGTTCTTGTGCTTCAGGGTCTTCAGCAAGTGAACCTCAGAATAGAGTCTATCCAGGTCATCTGCGTTTCTCAGCAAATCTACCACCTTCACCTGATTCCAAGCAACTTCTATTCCTTCTAATTCATCAAAAGCCTTGTACCTGATGGATCATCCTAGTCAAGGATTCCAATCAGCATGTTGATGCCAATTCAAAGCTAGACGTACAAATTCACAATCAATAAAAGAATTAAAAAAAACACAACTTTAGCTTAAAACGAAGCATTAAGGATACACAGTCTTGAAAGCGCCCTTCCCTAGGACCTCATTATACTGCATCGTCAAAACAAACAAATTAGGTTTACACCATCGCGTAATTTGTTTAATCTAATAACTGAAAAAAAAACAGATTTTTATGCGGAAAAACATAGAACTTGAGATTGCTGACGAACCCTTCCGTAACGCCTCGTGGGGTCGATCTCCACAAACTCAGGATTAAGATCGTCTGGCACCTTCTCCGGCGGCGGGCCTGCGGACATGTCTCTGCGGCACCACGACTCCCCAAGCCCTAATCCAAGAAAGACTCAAATTTGCACCAGAGGGATCGCCGGAGAAAGATAGAAAGTAATCGATCAATCGAAGCGAATCACTCGGGATTCAAGAGATGGCAGGAAAGGGAATAACAGGAAAGAGCGACGAACGTTTCCTTTGAGATCGATCGATGGAGAAGGGAGAGGGAGAGATTCAGAAGAAAGCGGATCCGCCCGACCCAGTCCCGACCCGACCCAAATAAACTCCTGTTGCTTTTGTCTTCGTGTCGGGGTCGTTTTTTTTAAAACTCCGTGCCGTGTCGGCCTGTGACATGACAAAAACAGAGATCCAAACGGGACGGAGCCACCCGTTAAGTTTCGTATTTGATTTCTTCAGGTTAGCGGGTTAACTTGATTTGCCCTCCGACTTTGATCGAGTGGTTCCGAGCGAAGTGCAAGGACACGTGTGCAGCGAATACAGCAGAAACTTCACTTTCACGGGGAGCGTTTGAAATTTCGTTGGACTGGAAAATTTTTTATCTGCCACGCGGCAATTGTCACGTGACATGGGGAAAAAGGTCGAAATGGACTCGGATATGGCCGGATTTAACGGTGAGCACTCGAACCGACCCGATTGTTTAAATTAAAATCGATTAAATTATTTTTTTAACCAAATCTAACCCATCAAATTTTCATATAAAAAATCAAACCAAAAAAACATCTGATTAAATCGATCAAAAATTAAAATAACTAAACTTTTAATATTTGTTAGATTCAATAGGGAAGGGGATTCTTGATTTTTGTTCAAACGTAACCGAATTTGGTATAATCAGGTTAATCGAATTTGAATTTTTAAAATTGGGACTAAATTTGGTATAATTGATTTAATCTAATTTAAATTTTTAAAATTGAGATGATTTAATCAAAATAACTAATATTTTTTTTAAATAAAAATTTCAAATTAATCAAACTAATTTTTTTTAAAAAAATTAATGTGAATAAGAAATTAAATCTAGATCGTTGGATCAAGATTGATAAATTGATTTATCTATATGAGAAGACATAAGTGCTCTTTTGGATGGTTCAATCTCAACCATTGATTTCAAAAGGAAGACATTCAAATGAAGACATATTGCATCCCTTGGAAAGATATGTGATCTAGATCATCCAATTCAAGTTGAATAAATGATATCTAATTGAACCAAGATATTCTTTAGCCCCTTCATTTGGTATAAATAAAATCTCTCATATTCTCATTTGATTCATTTCAATTCAAAGCAAAACAAGTATTGCATTCTATACTTGCATTGGAGAGTTAGAGAAGCTTCTTCAGTTTGAAGGTCTTGCGATTTACAATGCTACTATCTCAAGATAAAGTCGTTGTATCTTGGGAGAAGATTGTCGTGTTCCGTGAGCACCGTGTGCAAAACAAATTCATCTTAAAGAGATAGAGTTCAACTCTAGCTTTGACTTCATCAAAGCGGGGTTATACCGTCATTCTACTCGTGTGTGGATTATACCACCACCGGATACAACAATTTTAAGACGAACTTTTCCGTGCAATCTTGATGGATTCATCATCGACGACTCTTGTTCCACTAGTGCATGGCGAGAAACCAGAGGAGTTTACATGTACCGATTTCAAGAGGTGACAACAAAAGATGTTATTTTACCTAACCATATTGAACCTTGCAAGGTTCTTACATAAAGATGCCCCCTCCATATCTCAAAGAGAGAATGATAAAGGAAAGAGGGTGACATATGATACTTAAGGGCATAATGACTTCTTATGTCGAAATTATGCCCTTAATGGCTTGGACAACACGTTATACAATGTGTATAGTCTAATGTCAACTGCAAAGGAGTTGTGGGAATCTCTCAAAAGAAAGTATAAAACAGAAGATATCAGACTAAAGAAAGTCATCATTGGTAAATTCTTAAATTTTAAAATGATTGATTTCAAAACCATTATGACTAAAGTCCAAGAATTACAGTTGATCCTACATAATTTGCATACTGAGGGTATGACAATGAATAAGTCCGTTCAAGTTACTACGATAATCGAGAAAAACCCATCTTCATAGAGGGAATTCAAAAATTATCTAAAGCACAAGAGAAAGGAGATAGAACTTGAGGATTTGATTGTAAGACTATAGATTGAAGAAGATAATTACAAGCAATCAGAATCAACAAAAATATCTATATTTACAAAGGCAAATATGATGAAACTAAACACGGGCAAGAAGAGAAAGTATCCCAGCAAAAGGCAGAGCCAAGGGAGGGCCAAGAAGTTCCAAGGAACATGCCACAACTAACAAGCTGAATCACAAGGTCAAAAACTGCCGACGTCCAAAGAAAGTAACTTGATGTGAACAAACTGCAAGTACACGGTCGGATCATCAAGTAATAAAGATCAAATCCATAGGGATTGGTGACTGAATATCAACTTACTGAACATAGTTAATTATTTAGACCTAATAAAAAATATAGGGTGTTGCAAACTCAGGAATTAACAACTAAAGAGAAAAGAGAAAAAAAAAAGATAAAAGGCAACTAGCTTAGAAAGACAGTAAAGGCAGTAATGGTCCAATAAGAGGGGATCCACTCAAACAGTAGCAATGCAACAAAAGGGCAGTAACAATGCAACAAAGAAACAATAGCACAGCAAAAAGTAAGGTAATTAGTCATAGAAAGAGCGATTTTAGGACTTTGATTTCATTTCTATGTAAGTAAACACTTGATTTATGTTTGAATTCCTATCCTCAATGTTAATTTATATAGGTAGACTATCCTATGTAACTAGTGCGAACTTTTAAAACTACATTGACGTACTAATCTTGATGATTAACTACTTTCGGAGTGGACCAAGTTAGGGATCGTAACCTAAGTAGGGCCCTATCATGAGACCCCGCGACCTCTAAATGACCATTCTCTTACTATGTGACGATGAATTAAGATTAATCCATTAAGTTCTGTGATAATCTAGGGTTCCTCACAGCTTACCGATCTATTTTCGTAGCTAACTCTCTGCATCTAGATTTTCTACGGGTCGGAGGGTCTGATTCTCCTTTTAGTTCATCTCCAATTCCCTTGTAAGATATAAATCTCATATTTTTGACATTGAGATCATGATAACATAGTAGATCCGAACCATAAATCACATATCATGGAATAAGAAGATTCAAACATGCTTAGATCCAAAGAGATAGTGTTTACATCTCAAGAAGTTACTCCCTAATCCTAGAATCCAGAGTTTACCCCATAAACATGGGGTTACAATCACAAAACATGTTCACGATTTAGAAATTCGAATATAAACTCAGAGAAATAGAGAAAAGTGAGAAGAGGCTTAGGCTTGATCCAAGATTCTGCTTCCTAGATGTTCTTAGCCTTGCTCCTTCGCCCAGATGGCATGAATGGTGATGGGATATCCTCCTCAAGCCTTCTTAGAACACTTAAACAGTTCCCAGATTGGATTCCCATTGAAAAATGACATGAGCGCCTTGAATAGGTGAGGAGGGGGAAGCTCGACACGGGTTGTGCCGCTGGGCATGGGCGCTTGTGTCAGGCACTACTACTTCAGGGTGTGGCTGAGCACAATCGGTGTTTCCCCAATAGAGAAGAACATGACTCATGCCACGGGCATGGATACTCTAAAACCTTCAGCCGTAGAGAACACGGTCTATGCCATTGGGCACGACTATTCTGGTTTGGCAACATAGAAGAACATAACACATGCCACTAGGCACGGATGCCCATGTTTTACCTTGGGAGCCTCTCTCCTTGATCTTCAATCTTTGTTTCCCCTTTGTTTCACTTCTTAACATAGAAAATACACAAGAGTAGTGGCATGAATTGAAAATAAATTAAAATAAAGTATAAAGATATGAAATCATAAGTTAATTGCATGCAAAGTTGGTCAAGAAATACATCAAAGCTAATAAAAAATCCCTATCTAAAATATGTAGGGCCGTAAATACACTAGAGAGTTTGGAGGGAGGGGGTGAATAACTTTGTTTGCTTTTTCAAAAATTAAGAGTACACAGCGAAAAAGAACAGAGATAAAGAGCGAAGGCTAACACAGATGTCTTTACTTGGTTTGGAGTCTGTGACGACTCCAACTCCAAGGTCCATACTCGTTGAGTGCTTTCGTTAGGAAATCCACTAATAGTTCAAAAAGATACAATAATGAAGTACAAGAACTATATATGAAAGATTACTGATAATAAAGAAAACTAAGTAAATCTTGATGTCCGATTGTCTATGGAGCCTTACAACATCATCGGAGCCTTTTTGAAGCAGCATGTAAGAAGTAAAGTCAAAGTAGATGATGCCCTAAAGTTGCTGGTCGAACACTCTTATATAGGCCCATTTCGAATACCTGGAACCCCTCCGGGCTCTTGGGCCATGTTGACATGGTGACCTTTCGTCAAAACTTTATCTGTGAAGTTTTATCCACCTTTGGGCACCCGGACCCCCTCCGAGTGTCTAAACTGTTGATGTGGGCTAGGTTAGTTGACGCGCTCCAACTCAGCTTCAGGATAACCTTTTTGGTCTGAGCACCTGGACCAACCTCGGGCACCTGAACCTCCCGGGTGCCTGGCAGGCCACCCAGGCGAAGCTGGTCCGGGTGCTCGGACACCCTTTTTTCAGCTTTTTTCCTGTAAAAAAGAGTTAGTCTTGGACAACAAAAATATGTTTACTTGTAAAATAAAGTTAACACAATACACCAAGATAGTAGTAGTAATTAGATTATGTCTCCTCAAGACTAGGATCTAGTCAATGTTTCAACTTAGATTTTCCAAATTAACCTAAGTTGGACCGACACCTACAATTCCCTCAACCGAGAATGCATCCTCATCAGATCTCTCCTCTAGTTGCTTATCTCCACTTACTAACTTAGTCACTTGACTTGTCTTTGACCCACCAGGTTTTCCTACCAGTTGTCAGGTCTCGCGGACCCAATTGGACTTCTCGCTAGATATCGGGTCCTGAGGACCTATTTGAACTTTGTACTAGCTATCGGGTCCTGCGGAGCTAGCTAAATTTCAGCCTGGTGTCAGGTCCTCCAGACCCGTCAACTCCTACACACTTGGTAAAAAGGCTAGACACACTACATCTAATTTTAACTTATTTGTCATAAATCAAAACTAGATTATTAGTACAACCTGCACCAACAATCTCTCCCTTTTTGATGTAACGACAACTTGGGTTAAAGTTAGAAAAAAATATAATTAAGAAAACATTAAAATTTGAGTAAAGTGAGATAACATGATTTAATTTTTCTAACCTAACCCACTATCCTCCTCCTTTGACATATATAAAAAAAAATTAATGCATGGAGCAGAAATAATTAAATAAAAGTTTAGCAAAAAGGACTTTGCAAACTTAATTTTTCAAGCAAGTTTTCAAACAATTATTTCAAGTACTTTAAATAATTTTGAAAACAAGGTTTTGAAAACCAACTACTTAAAATAGAAAGTGCTATCTTTTAAAAATTATTTGCAAGTAATGTTTTCAAATAAAAATTGTAAGTACCCCATGGTAGTTTTGATATGATCAACCAATCTAGTTAGGTCCTGTTGTATTTTGATATCCTTGTGTCTAAATATGCAAGAACTTAGGAGCATAGGAAGTCGAGCGAAAGATGCAGCTAGCGAGAAGGATGACACAGGAGAGAGTCGACGGGCTCGGTGTCTCCGAGGGACAAGGTGCTGTGGAAGAGTACGCTGGCGGACGAGAAGGAGGTGTGTGACATTTCCGAGCGACGAGAAGCCAGAGCGGAAGGTTGCTCGAGAAGGCCGAAAGATGGGTTCGGACCGCCCGGACCTAGGGTGCCCTAGCCTGGTCGAGTTGATTCAGCCCAGTCCAGGTGCCCAGAGCAAGTCCAGCTGCATGAATTAGAAATTTTATCAAAATGCCAACTGTCGTGATCTGTTACGATGAGGATGAAATTTTATCCCCCTCTAGGCACCTGGAACTCTTCCAGGTGCCCCGATTAGGGCTATAAATATAGCCCTGATCCCAGAAGCTAAATATAATACTTGTAAATGATTCTATTTGAGTTTAGCTTTATAATTGTGAGCTGTGATTGCTGTAAGAGGCTTCTCTGCCTTAAGGAGACTTTAGTGGGCTTTTCAACGTCTTGCATTAACAATCCCTTGATTGCAAACCAAGTAAAATCTCTATACCTCTTTCTTTGTTTTAATTAGTTTCTTAATTCATTTTATGTAAGTGTTTATTTTAATCAAGCTATAAAGTTCGAGAAAGGTTTTGTTTGTTTTATTTTGTGTAGGGTAATTCACCCTCCTTTTGCCGGTAGCCAAGGGATTAACAAGTGGTATCAGAGCAAGGACACTTCAGAAGGACTAACCACCGACTGAACCATAAGAGATGGCCAGATTGAGTATCTATCCACTGAAATTCGAGGGGGAATTCGTGAACTGGAAGAAAAATATGGAGGTATTCTTTAAGACTGATTTTGATTTATTACTAATTATGAAATTTGATTTTTGAGCACCAGAAAGTAAAAAAAAATACCAATGGATAAAAAAGGAGCAACCCGACTTCATGATAAACGACAAAGTAGAATTTCATCTGCTTAGCATTTTACCACCTCAAGAAGTCAACTAGATCGAAGCCTATAAGTTAGCTAAGGAGCTCTGGGATAAATTCCTGGAACTACACGAAGGGACCTTAGAGGCAAAACAAGCAAGACAGAATCTACTCCGGAGCGAGATCTCAGTAGCCTCCAATTAGAAGAAGGCGAAATTGTTGCACACCTTCACTCAAAGATCAAGGAACTCATCACCAGACTCACAAATCTTGGAGAAAAGGTAACCAACCTAGATTCACTAAGGTACACACTTAATGCCTTTCCTAGGACTTCTGTATGAGTATCCTTAGTAGATGCATATTACATCTCTAAGGATCTAGAGGTAAGTACTTTAGAAGAGTTATTTTCTATATTTAAAGTTCATGAAAGTAGATGTGCAAATCTGAAGAAGGAGCCCAAGTACAACATTACCTTAAAGGCAAAAATAAATGAATCAGAATCCAAAACTTCTCTTGATGATGATGAAATTACGTTCATGGTAAGGAAATTTAAAAAGTTATTTAAAACTAATAAATTTAATCAAGTGCAGGATAAAAGAAGAAGAAGAAAGGTAAGATGCTATCACTACAATGAAAAAGGGCACGTGAAAGATAACTACCCTAAATTAAAGAACAAGGACAAGGATAAGAGTAAGGACAAAAGACTAGTCTAGATAAAGCATCGAAATCTAAAGGCGACGTGGGATAAAACGTCGTCCGAGTCAGAGATCGAAGCCATCGTCGGACTTGCGTTAGTAGCAAGTCACCAAGAAGATGAAGACAGAGCAAGCTCATCCAAAATGAGTATCGAGATCATTGATGAAGGAGGAGCAACATCAAAAAGAAGTAGCACTTTAGGGGGAGCTTCAGATTACGGGGTCGACAAGGTAAGTCAGGTACGGTTTCTACCTCCTGATAAGTTATTTTAGTTTATAAAAATATTATCAAAAGATACCTATAAAGTAGAAAAAAATGAAAAGTTAAAATTAACCTTAGCAACTGTTGGAAAATTAGTTTGGTCACCATTAGGGATAAGATGACTATTTTGCGAGTAGACTGTCATAAACCAATTTTTTGAGTGAATGAGAAATTAATGTTTAATGAAGAGTTGCTCTGGTATGATCAGACGGAAATTTGATTCACATACGAGTTAGATTCATGGATGAACGTTAACTCGAGTATGTGGAACCATTGAGGGGTATGAAATTATAATTAATTTCATTAATTGATTGATTAAGAGATTAATCATTGTGATATTAATTAATTAATATTTATAATAGATTAAGTAAATAGCTAATTATATTAATCAATTAAATTAATTATAATGAAAAGGTTTAATGAAAAAGTTTAAGTGAAAAGGTTTAAGGGAAAAGACACATTCCATATCCTTTCACCTCTTGGAAGAAACCTTTCATCTTTTAAGAGTAACCCTTGATCCCTATAAAACAAACCTCATTCCTTTCACTCAAATCACTCAATTGTAACTCAATTCTCAAGTTATAAATTCTCCTCTTGGGTTCTATTCTCTCTCTCCTCTCTTAAGAGTTTCAAGGCTTCGAAAGTTCGACAGAGCTTGAAATTTGGAGTGCTCCTATTTCGAGACGCAAGTCATTGTATTTTGGGAGACAATTGCCAATAAACCGTAAGCACCTGGGTGGGGCAATATCGTCTTAAGGAAAGAAGACCTAGCCTTTACCTAAACCTTAATACTCTTATCCTTAGGTATGAGTTTATCCAAAGGGGTTGTGTCGATATCTGAAGGGATGATTCGACGATCGACAAGGTTAGGTCGGTAGCAACGATACCAAGAAAGGTATGTCTCTTACCCGAAGGGGTACTTCGATAACTAAAAGGGGATGTCGAGAGTATAAATAGGACAAGGTCCACATCGCCATACCGAGCTCCACCGGTTAGAGTCATTGACTCATCGTCGATATGACTAACTGGGCCCAACTGTTGGATCTCAACACTGAAAATTCATATACCCATATTTTTTTCGAGGAAAAAAATCCTACAGCAACATCTTGTCGGCTAGAGGATTTTGACAAGATACAAATTGAAAATAAAAAATAAAAAATAGAAATAGAGAATCTAAAGAATTCCGCATGTTCAAATATAGCTATTTCTAACTTCAAAAATTATCAAGGACTAAACTTCCATTTTTGATATCATAAGAGCCAAATTAAAAAATTGTTAACAAAATATATCCCTAAAATTTTTTTGATTAATCCAGTTGGAAGAAACATATATTGGATTTCAAATTTATGCTTAAATTGAAAAATCATTATGCATATTTTATTTTTAATTTCATATTCTTTCTTGTTCTACGTAATTTCTGTTAGAAATTAATTAAAATTAAAATTTTTCGAGAAATAAAATTTTATTTCTCATCTATAGATTTTTTTTTTGAATTTTTTGGCCGTTGTATTATTTTTCTATGAATCTTTTTAACAAAATTTGTATTCTTAGATTTAAAAATATCTTGCAGTGCTATTTTTTAAAAAATTTATTTTTTTTATGAAACTTTATCCTTTTCTCTATCAAAGAAAATTTTCTTGAAATTTTTTGACGTTGGTGAATTTTTTATGAATTATTTATCCAAATAAAAAATTTTAACATTAATTTTTTTTTGAAAATTCAATTCTTTAAAATTCATTTTTTTGGAAAATTATATACTATTATACATTCTCAAAAATATTTTACAATTTTTTAAAGTTAATAACTATTTTTTATTATTTTTTTGGAAAATATATATTTATGCCAAAAAGAATTTTTTTTCCCTTAAAATAATTTTAATCTTTTGTAAACAATTTTATATCTGCTTTAAATATGTTTGTTCAACTCTTATAAAACTTTCAGAATTTTTCAAGTCTAAAAACACTTTTTAAATTATCTTTTTTTTTAAAAAAAAATTATGTCTTTATCCAGAATTTAAAAGTTTTTTTTTTTTTGGATATTAGCCCAAGTTTTTTAATCCCTTCGACGATACTTTTTCAAAGTTATGTTCTTGCTTTACCCCTAATCCGACTGTAAGGGCGGGGGACCCCCTTTGAGGGGAGTCAACGACACGTGGAGGTCAAAAGTCAAAATGGTCAACCTGAGGTCCGGTCGATCGAACAAGGGTTGGGTTGGCCAGCCGAGCGGGACTGAGCGGAATCAAAGACAACCCGACGGGGAGTTGGGTTTCCGACGCTCAGGGTGAAAAAGATCGCCGGGCCGAGCGGGTAGTCCGCTTGGCCAAATCATAAAGCAGCAAGGCTAGGCAAGAACCATCTCATCCGAGCACGCGACTGGGACTCTTCCCGGTCGGACCAATACCTAC
>JBBMJZ010000048.1:6074784-6084970 GCA_037833815.1 Zingiber zerumbet | reverse complement strand
GTCGGGTTGTCTTTGGTTCGGCTTGGGGGGACCTCGGCCGGTCAGCCAACCCCCCGTGTCCGGTAAACCTGACCTTAGGTTGACCATTTTAACTTTTGACCTCCACGTGTCGTTGACCTCCACCTGCGCGGGTCCCCCGTCCTTATCACCGGATCAGCAGCAAACCAGCCTAATCACCTGTAATGTAAAGATAGAAAATCTTCACTGCAACAATGGAAGGACATTGCACGGAGGAATCCAGATGATTTCCGAGGGTCGGGCCTAATTTCTTTAGCACAACCATTTCCTGCTCAGAATTGAAGGTGTTGTGAGGAGCATTAGAACCCGAACCAGTCTACGAGGCCAGATTCCTCTTTACAATTTCATGCCTTGGCGAAGAATCGTTAGGTTCACATACGCAGGTGAGTGTTGTGCCTTTAGGGGACTTCGATAGGGACCGATCCAGGGTGTTCTTGCTGCTTGGAGATCCAACAGCTGAACTTCTGGATTCCTTATATTATTTTTTGGTCTTCTGCAGCAGGTTTTTCTGCTTCCTCGAAGCAAAGAACTGAGAAAAAGAGAGGGAGCTGGGAGAGCGGAGGGAGGTTAAGAAAAATAGGGTTTCAGGGGCTATGGAAAAGAAAGAAGGCATACACGATCAATGTGAGCTCGAGATAGTTCTGTAAACATCAACGAAGCCTTGTGAGAGAGACACAAAGGCTAGTTTTTAATCAACGACAAGCGACAACACCCTTGTTTTAAACAAGAAAAACCAAGCGCCAATTTTGGCGTTCACACACCTACCGTTAGTTTAACAATTAATTGTTCTCTAATTAACTGCAATTCAAGTTTCTTTTTTTTGTTCTAATTTCACTTGGAATAATAGACGTCGGTTTCCAATGTTTGACAAATTAGATAGATTTTATGTTAACCGAAGTTCCATAGCTAATTTTTGTGGTGAAAGCTTAAGTTATCATTTCATGTTTCTCTAGTCACAATGTGTTCTTTTGGCCTATAGTTAGCTAGTTAGAAGGCCTTGTAAGGTGTTTGATATGGAAAAAATGGTTACAAAGAGAGTTTCCATGTCAACTTTTATTGATCCGGACGATTTGACACAATTTATGATGCAACTAAGGTTTTGTTTGATTAGGGGCAATGTAATTAAATTTGTAATGTAAAAAATTTGTAATGTAATGAATATTACAATATTATATTTGGTGAAAGAGTGGTATATTATGCATGTAATCTTTTATTACAAGTATGATTATATTATTTTGTTTGATGTCCATCAATTTTGATAAGGAATGTAATTCATATTATTATAAAATAATAAAAATATCCTTGTAACTAAATTTAAGTAATCTTATTCTTCCTCTCAATTAAATCAAATTAAACTAGACTTAATTAAACAAGATTGAATTAAACCAAGTAAAATTTAATCAAATAGAATAAAATTAGACTAAGCTAGATCAAATCAAATTTTACTAAATCAAATAAAATTAACTACCAAGTTCCAACGATGCGGAGGAGAATCCATCTCGGAATTTAAAGCCTACATCGTTTTTTAGATAGGGGTGGACTTGTGAGAAGCCTGACGAGGCAAAATTAGGATTTCATATATATGGAAAGACCAGTGGGACGAAGAGCATACATTCTTCTTCCTCTAATGGCTATAGCCAATGCCACAGAAGGTAAAGGAAGAGAAATTCCACTAGGCAAGTAAAAAGATCTATCTACATAGATCTGCAAATGTCATGATAGTGGAGGGACCTTGGATTTGCAAAATCGACAAACTAGTATAGTAGCCACGGACGGGATTGGATGAGAGATAGAATCTACGAATAGGTACAGTGGCCATGGACAGGACAATCCACAAGTAGGCAGTGGCCAACATAATAGACCCAAATATGAGTTGCTTCCTTATCATTGGAAGTTAAAACGCAAAGTGAATTTTAAAAATGAACACATATATATATATTTTTAAACCTGAGTAAATTAAACCAAACTAAATTTAATCGAATAGAATAAAATCAGACTAAATTAAATCAAATTAAATTTTACTAAATTGAACAAAATTAACTACCAAGTTTGTATTAAAAACAAAGTTTAACCATCAAGATTAGCCTGTCTAGGAAATTATAAGTTTAACTTATCCAAAGAAATGACAATAAACCTCTCAAATCTCTCCACTCAATAGTGCTTTCACTTAAACTTCTTTCTCATCACCTAGTATGGTGAAGAAAATATCAGTAGTCTCACGATCACAGCTAATTTTTCTTATCACTTTTTGTCGCTCCAACATACTAAGCCTAGGTAACTTTGTTAAAATCTCATTGACTTTCATTCTTTTTTTCAATGCCTTTATCATATTCCAATGCTTTACTTAATCAATTACTTGTATAAAATACCGAACAAAATAGTAATAAAATAATAAAGTTAATAGGTGAATAATCTTAATGGAATTTTTAAAAATTTTTAGAAATTTTCTGGGAATTTTTCGAAGCTTGTGTGACGTATTTGGATGGGATGCATTTATAAGTTTAGGAAAAATCTATTTGAAATACCCAGATATGAAAGTTGATTGAGAAATTTAACCTTAAGTTTATATAACATTTTATTTTATTCTTTTCTTTTCTTTCGTTTCTCACCCATGCCTTCGCCCGACTCACTGCCGAACCCATCTCCCTTCTCCCCTTTCTATGCCAGCTCTCTTCATCTTCGTAAATTTTGACGGCGCCGCCACGCGACGCTTCTTCTTCCTCGCTGATAAAGTCGTCGGCCAAAGGAAGCCTTGAGCTCTCTCCCTTGCGCCGTCCTCTTCCTCTCCCTCACGCTGATTTCCTCTACTATCTCCGATGTTGCTCGATTGCTCGGTCGACCTCGGCAATAGCCACTGGTGCCTAAGTTCCACCCTGGATCCTTCACCAGCCACAAGCCAGAAGCCATGGGGCGGCTCTAAGCATTACCTTCCCGTGCCCTAGCTCTCTGAATCGTTGTCTGCACGAGTCGATCTTCAGCCAAGGGGAGGATCCGAGCCTTAGTTTGGCTGGAGATGATCGTGGTCGGCTTTCCAGACGGTTACTTCCTCCTCCCGAGCGCTGGTATTGAGGTACTACCATCGATCCTTCCTTGTTGATCTCAACAGCTGCTAGACCTAGTCGTCGAAGAGGGAACTGTCTATTTTGGTAAGACATGTAGAGATATGATTTTTCAATTCTTGTATGGGATGTTTGTGCTAAGTGAGTTAATTGATCACAGTTGCTTTGGCACTGTTCATCGGTGAACAACCTCCGGCCACCCACCACAGAATCGATCGAACACTAATCTGGGCAATCTTGAATCAGTAAGTTTAAGGGATCAACCAAGGTAGGATTTCATGGTTTAAGTTCTATTTTTGATTAGTAAATAGAGTTAGAACCAGATGGGGATAGTTAGCATTTGATCATGATTGGTTTGATTACACTATTAGGTGAATTAACATGAGCTTAATTAATTCGATTAATTTGTTACCCATGTCAATGAGGATTAGCTGTAATTGATTGTGGGTTGGATAAATGGAGGTGAACCAATAACCAGTATGGGGGATTTTATTTAGCTAGTTAATTCAAAGGAACTTAGCTAAATAAAATACTTTAATGCAGGATATGTTTGAGACGGCGTCATGACGTGAAGTTTATTTCGGATACGATCTCCATTTTTGAGGCGGGTACCTTGACTTTTCTCTTTTGATATTGTCATTTTGATATGCGTAGTTGGTTATAGCTAGTAGTAATAATTATGTCCATATCTACTTGGTATGTCACTACTTGATACCTGTAGTATGCACATATTGTTATCTGTTATGCATTTATGCTTATATCCTCTTGATTCTTACAATTATGTACTTATGTAGTGACATACAATGCATTACCGGATACATGTCTAGCTACTAGATATACTTGGCATGTGTACCTTGGTTTATTACTTGGTATGTGTACCTAGGTTTATTATCTGACATGTGTACCTAGATCATTGATATAGACTTGGTTTTCCTTTTGGTACACATTATGTGAAGGATGATAATTTCAAGAGTTACATGCTTAGTGTCATGCACAATTTTGCATGATTGCATGCTAAACGATTGTCGGCTCCATTGTTGTTGAGCACATCGCCAGTTACATGATTTGCACACACAACCATTCATGGGTTAGTGGTATATCAGACAGGGTGTGTGCAGTTTGCTCTGTCAGGCTCCGCTGGTCCGCTCATGAGTAGTGATGACTGCAGCGTGGTAGCGGATAAGGATCTCTCCTCTTGACTATGACACAGGGAGATGAGAGCTTAGGCTCCCGCACTATGTTTGGGGTAGGAAGATAGGTTTACTCCGACAGCATTCTGTCCACTCGGTCACTCAGGAGTAGTGATGGCAAAGTGCATAGTTGTCATAGCCCTACCCACTCAACCTTATCATCGCGTGTGAGGTGACTGACTGGTGTCAAGGGTGACTATGTCATTTGCATCATATGCATGGATTGCATTTATTGCTTGTGATTGCTGTATTTTGGATGCTGCATTTTTGGTGGTTGCATATGATTAACATGCATACAAGATACATGAGGTATTTGGTCTGACGATCCTTATATCCGGATAGGAGGTCCTGGTGAGTACAGTTTCTTCCCCTTATTCAGTTTTCGCATTTCCTGTTATAGATCAGGAGACCAGACTGCATGATTATCACTAATAGTTATATCTTGCTATGCATGTCTACTCGATACCCGCTGAGTTCTTAAACTCACTCCGTTGCTTTATTGCTATTTCAGGTTGAAGTCGTTAGGAAGTTCCAGTCGCTAGTCCCCACTCTGTATCGATATGGTTTCCTATGTTTCGGACTTTTGTTTCCTGGTTATGTGAACTACATACTTGTGATGTGTAGTTATTGCACTCGTGTATTCTATATCGAGTTTTTTGTACTCTGCCCATGTTTTCCGCTGCGATGGTTTTCTATTGTGGGTTGTATTTTTCTTCGTTGTAGTGGAGTAGATTTTATTAAACTGTGTGGTTATGTAGTCAGCCGGAGGCTGTATTACTATAAACTGCATAGAATGTTTATTTATTTTATTGTATATGTTCTAGCCGTGTTGGCCGAGGATTGAGAGGCCCTGAGGGTTGTGTATTCAGGCTTCAAATTATCACCGGTACAGGGGAGATGCTGACAAAATTTCACCGGCAAGGACTCCTCCAGTGCATGACAACTTGCATTGTTAAGTTCTTCCCCAAGAATAAATATCACCTCTCTAATAACTCGAGACAAATCTTTAGTGCTCTCGGTCTTTCTCCTTTTAGGCTTAGAACTCTCTTCATTTGATCCAAATATGAAATCCTGGGCATATGAAGTAGAATCCACATCAACACCTATATTTTCATCAACATTTTCAATTGTAACTTTGTCTAATTCTTTCACAATATCAGCAGAAACTTGAACATCTTTCTCAAATGCACAGTCTCTATCAAAGATAACAGAAAGTTCATCGTAGTAAGCCAATTACTTATATCTAAACTATTTTGTATCTTCATGAGTCTATAAAAAAAATTATATTACTAACTAAATAAGAGAAAATAAAAATAAAATATTTTAATAATAAAATAAATTGCCTTAATATATTCATTCCACATGGAATTCTTAGTCATAACACATTTTTTTCTGAGTCTCACCCAAAACTGCTACTACCAACTCCATACAACATGTCATGCACAACATTGTGGAACTGCTAGAAAGTTCTTAACCTTGATTCAATGTGTGGTTTTACCTTAATTCCATGTCCAGACAAGCTATCCTCAAGTATTTGTTGTAGCTTTAGTCCATGTCCTGGCTTAAAACCTTTCTCATTCTTGTTTAGAAGCTCTCCCGTATTGTTTAATTGCATCAATGCTTCAATAAGTGTAGCATCTTCTTTAGTATACAATTGATGTTTGTTTTTTTCTTAATATTTTTGAGTTGTAAGATTCTCCAGAAGGTTTAAAAGCCATGTTCACCTATAGCTAAAAAATTAACAACTCAAATAAAGAGAAATAGCCAAAAGTCAAAAGTCCCATAAACTGAATTACAGTAGCCTAAAAAGCTAGCATAAGTTATAGAAATAACTAAAAGTAAAAAATCCAATGCTTACAGAGGCCACATGTACAATTAAAAATTGTAATTCACAGTCAAAAATACCATGCTTATATGCTTATAGATATTATGTACTTACACAATCAAAAATCTCATGCTTCAATCCAAAAAAAAAATATTGTAATTCAACATAATCAAAATAAGCTAAAACATAAAATTAAAATTTGTAAGGCATGTCACATGTAAATTATAAAGAAACGGAATAAAGACAGTGGTCTTTGCTCATTTACAAAAATCTAATAATTCATAAGAATTATACAAATGATCTCATCTAGATCTTTTCCATTCATTAAGCATGTCATTGCCCATATTATCTCACCAATCGCTAAATTCACTCGAAGTCTCAATGGTTAATCACATCATCAACTCCATCTTGTTGACTATCCAACCTTATTTCTAGAAAATCCCTAGACATTTCTCTCCTTTTAAAATTGTGAAGAAGGCAACATGCCATAATTATTCAATTTTGAGTTTGGATCGGATAATAAGTTGTATTTCTAAGTATTGCCCAACGTATTTTAGGTAGCCCAAAGCATCTTTTTATCACATTTTCTAGCAATCGAATGCTTCATATTGAAAAACTCTTGAGGACTTCTAGGTACTCGGCTTTATTTCCACTTATTTAAATGATATCTTTGACCCTTTATGATGCTAAAAAGCCTTCACAGTTTGTGTAACCAACATCGACCAGGTAATAATATCCTATAAATTGAATCAATGTATTAAAATAGATCACAAACTCAAAACACATCAGAGTATTTAGGATATTTTAAAAAATTAATTAGAAAACTATGTGGGACTTTTAATTCATTGTTCCTTACGATTGCATCTTATAGTACTCTACTATCTATTGTTGAACCTTCCCATCCAGACAACACATATAAATTGCATATTTTGGAAATAAGCATCAAGCACATTGTAGCAATTTCACTCATTCTTTTCCGATATCTAGGTCTATCCACTATTAGTACTCTAACTTTAATGTGTGTCTCATCTAAAGTTCTCAAACAATTTTAAAGGAACAATCAGAAGAAATAAGAAAAATATCATAAATCATAACTTTAAAAACAAATATAAGAATTACCTTAAACTATTTCCATCTCCAATCTATTAGTTTGTTGCAATTGGCTCTGGATTTTCAAAAAACACATTTTGTAGACAAATAACAACATTCAAAAATTGAGAAAAATGCCTACTAATTGTTTCATCGGACCTTTTAAATCAAAATTGTATAGTTCTATTATTGACATGCTCATATACCTCCAAATATCTTATTCCTTTCAATCCCTCTTCACTTTCGAGCATATAACACAACTTTACAAAACTACTCCTATTCATTCTTAGCTATGCTATGCAAGTGGTGTCACTCTCATATGCTAAATTATATATCATCCCTCTCCTAATAAAAACGTCATTCACATATCACCTTTTCAAGCAATATGATCTATTATGTCATTCCGCTAAAATACAATACATTTGAAAAAATCAATTCACTATATTCAAGATCTCCAACTAATCTATTAACACAACAACTAGTTTCCTTTTTCTCATTATATTCTTGGTCTTTAAACTTATACAAGTCATGGCTGCAAAATAAATAAGACCAATAAATGAAAAGGCTAGGCTCAACAAGATGCTAATTTTGATAAAAACATATAACAAGTTTTGAAAGTAACATATACTTATAACTACACTAAAAAGAAATACATACATTTAAGGTGTTGATGGTAGTATACACAGAATGACCATTGCAACTTTTCCTCCTTTTTTGTGTTTGACATTGGTGACCTCAAACATGAGTTGTTTATACCTATTTAGTCAATCTCTGTCCTCATCCGTATATTGGCTTTGTAAGTGTAAGGTGTTGATGCGATACACTTAAGCTAATTGATAGTGATACTTGTGATGGAGCCAACATGTAATACCATTCACTTATTGTAGATTGGGAGACTGCATGGGATAACACCTACATGTCTATATTAATGCTCACTGATTGTTGTCTTCATATAGTTGTCTTGCATTGGTTCAAATATCTACTCACATGAATGTAAATACCTTCATAATAAGCAATTGTAGTATTTGTTGTAGCAATGACAATTTCCGTTGCCACATTCATATTGCTTGTTGTTTTAGCTTGTCTCTAGTTTCAAGATTGCTATGGAATCGCTATAAGTCATCAGGTAACTACTAATTTAATGAAAACTAAAGAACAAGACAGGATATTTTAGAGGAGAAATAAAAGCATGTTTACTTTAGGAGGAAAAAAATACATGCTAGATTGATGCTGAGCATCGATGCTGATGGAGGTAGTGGATCAAAGCCTTGGTGAGGCTTTAATGGGAAGCGGAGGCGAGGGAGGTGGTGTCGGTGCTGATGGAGGCGGCGATGGATCAAAGCCGTGGCGAGGTTTTAATGGAAAGTAGAGGTGAGGGAGGTGGTGTCAGCATCAATGCTGATGAAGGCGGTGGTGGATCAAAGCCTTGGCGAGGCATTAATGGGAAGCAGAGGCGAGGGAGGTGGTGTCGGCGCCAATGCTGATGGAGGTGGCAGTGGATCAAAGTCTTTGCGAGGCTTTAATGGGAAGCAGTGGCGAGGGAGGTGATGTTGGCGCCAATGCTGATGGAGGCGGCTGTGGATCAAAGCCTTGGCGAGACTTTAATGGGAAGCAGAGGTGAGGGAGGTGATGTCAACGTCGATGCTGATGGAGGTGGTGTCAGCACCGATGCTTATGGAGGCACTAGGATGAATGCGCGAAGTGAGGGAGGTGGGCTCGACGAATTTGTTAGGGTTCTATTTGGTATATTAAATCTTAGGGTTGGAATGCAATCTAGATTACATGTCATTAGTTTTGTAATCTAGATTATATAATTTTATTATCTTTGATAATCCAAACTATATTACATTACAAGTTTAAAATTGTACCAAACAAAATAATCATTCTTATAATGTAATCTTGATTATATTACAAGGCTCACCAAACATACCCTAAAAGTTAAAAGATGCAATCATGTTACTTAAGAATTGCACTATTAATGAACAATGGATTTTAAATAACAATGGATGCCTAGAAAACCTTGGTTTTTACGACAAACTCACTCAAGATAAATTTGATGAAGAAAGACTTTAAACTAATAATAGATGATCCGGTTGTAAGGACGAGGGACCCGCACGAGCAGGGGTCAACGACACGTGGAAGTCAAAGGTCGAGGATCAACCTTAAAGCCCGACCGAGCGGACAAGGCATCCGACTGGCCGGCCAACCTAGGGTGTCTCCCAGGCTGGACGGAGTACAGCCCGACCAAGGGTCGGGTTTTCGACGCTCAAGGTAAAGGAGCTCCTGTGTCGAGCAGCGAGGCCGCTCGATTGGGTGGCAGGATAATAGGGCGCAACCCCATCCGAGCGTGTGACTAGGGTGTTGGGTTTTTCGGGCTGCGAAAACCACTTTTTTGCGTCGCGGAAACCCCGAAACTCCCCGCCACCGGATCCGTGCGAAGAATAAAATTCAAAAAACATGTACGAGTTTCAAAAACCTCGATCTACTCTTAGATCTACAAAGGAATAGAACTTTTACCCTTGATGCGCGCCCTTCGCGAATCCCGCTCTTCCAATCGGTGTCGGATCTCGAGATTGTCAAGATAGACAATCCTCTACACGTATCCACACGAACACACTAGGTGGAGATGACCAAAATCAAGGTGTGCTAGCACCTTATGGGATTCGGCCAAGGAGGAGAGGAAGAGAGGAGAGAATGCAAGAGCTTGAGGAAGGAAGAGGATGAAGTGAATGCACATGAATGAAAAATTCATCACCTTTCCTCACAATAGTGGCCGACCACTTTCAAAAAGATGTAACCCCCATTTCCACATTAAGTGCAATTAATGTGGAGCCATTAAAGTGAAGAATTGTAACCTCCATGAGGTGGCATCTCACTTAAGTCACCATGATGATGTGGAGCATCATCATTGGTCCACATCTTGCCAAGTCACTAATGATGTGGCAAAAAGTCAAGTCAAACTTGACTCTTCCTCTTCCTCTCAAGTCAAGTCAAACTTGACTTAA
>JBBMJZ010000048.1:6022826-6057835 GCA_037833815.1 Zingiber zerumbet | reverse complement strand
GGATATTATGGTTGATCTAATATGAACATGGTTTTCTATTCTAGGATTTTTAATTTTTAATACGATATATATATATAATATATTTTTTTATTTTTTAATAATCGTCGTATCCTAGCCGTATCGTGTCTTATATTTTTAAAATTTATCATATCGCCGTATCCGTGTCGTATCCAATACGATACCAGTATCCGTATCCGTATCCGTGCAACATAGATGTAATGTGATAATCAAGAATTCAATATCTTGGAAGCAGCCTAGCTCTTCAAAACATAGATTGATTATCACTTCAAAAATGTGATCACGACCAAGATGAGCACATCATGGTTGATGTCTTTGAAGAACTATTTGGTAGGTATCAATTTAACATTTTGTGTGACATTTTGGTCATGACTGAGGAAAATTCTGGGTCCTCAATTAATCTAAGCTAGCATTTTCAATCGATAGGAAGTATATTATGCAAGCTTATCAGTAAGTCCATATTTACAGTATTACACACTCATGCACACTTAGAGGGTAGCACCTACAAGTCCAACTTACAGTCACTTTTTGCAATTTATCATACAGTAGCTGTGATTCAATATGCTCATGGATATTGGTAGTTACATGATTTACATGTTCGCAATTGCAATAGAACTGAATGATATTTTTCCTTTATTGCATTTGTACTGATGACACATTGAAGATAAACGATCATATTTATACTTGTATGCATGTTTTATTAGTTACCTACTTTGCATATTTGTAGGTTAGTGCTAACTTTGCATATTTGTGAATGCCACACTCTTGCCTTCTTCAATTTCAGTAACACATAGAGTTGGTTGAATAGGCACTTGTGGTTTGTTACAGTTCTCAATACGAGTAAATTATAGTTAACTATGTTTTGGTATAACATTAGTTAAGGTCACTCATATTGCACGATGTTTGTTACTTGG
Organism: Zingiber zerumbet; assembly: GCA_037833815.1. Lineage (NCBI taxonomy): Eukaryota > Viridiplantae > Streptophyta > Magnoliopsida > Zingiberales > Zingiberaceae > Zingiber > Zingiber zerumbet. The sequence continues at coordinate 6,056,903 of JBBMJZ010000048.1, read as the reverse complement.
TAGATTGACAAGTTTGAAAAGCATAGCAACCAAGGATTAAAATCTTGATGAGTGTTGAAGTTTCAGTACTGAAATGTAATGATACGACTTTGGTACCATATCATGTTGGTATGGTACAATTCTTCTCTTATATTTGTTTATTAATTAGATCGCCTCAGTCTTCAGAGTAAAAAAAATGCTTGGAACAAGCAGTTTTAATTTTAAGCATAGTTTGTCCTCAGTAAAGGTCTTTCCTTTTATGATTTATTCAAATTTTCATAGGAAGAATGTTGGAATATGTAGAAAATGTGCCCTTAGTCCTAGACCATATTTTGCTTTCCAATTTTGTAACATTGGAGTAATTTCAAATTTGAAGGTTATTTTTAGCGTTGAGGATGTAATTATTGAAAAAAAGTGTATTTCTTTATAAGTTTATGTAATTGTGTTTAAAATTTAAATTTGATCATTAGTACCTGTTAAAAATTTGATAAAAAAGTTTGAATATTAAGTATTAAATAGTACTTTGTTTCTTATTTTATTTAATTAATAAAATAGAGAGATCCAAGATTTTTCAAATTTTGAGAATAAAATATCATAGTTTAAGTTTAAATTAGATTTTAAATTTTGTAATTAAATTTATATAGAAGGGAAACCTTGGCGCAATGATAAAGTTGTTATCATGCGACTTAGAGGGCACGAGCTTTAGTCTTGAAACCAACCTCTGACAAAGCAGGTAAGACTGCATACAATAGATCATTCCCCATGACCTGCACTGGCGGGAGCTTTGTGCAACGAGCTGCCCTTTATTCTATATATTATTTATTTAAAATTATATTTCAATAGTTGTACTCATGGAAAACAAACAAAAACGAACATAAGAAATAAGAGGAAAGCTCTATTTATGTAGATAAAAGGGACGAAAAGGGATAACTCAGCCTCCCTTTCTCAAGGATCATGGCCACGATCTCTGTAAGTTTTTCTCTCCTCATATACTTATAAATACTCAAGTATGAAAATAGTTAACATGTTCAAAATCTCTTATCATATTGTTTTTTTTTACCCTTTGCTCTTGCTTCCACCTCAAACTCACCATTAGAGTAGCATTGCTAGAAATAACTCCGACATCCTCACGTGCCTTCGTATGTGTAAGTCAAATTTAGTCTCCACCTTGGCACTTGACCCATTGACAGATCTCTTCATGTAGGTTAGATCTTGGCACTTAGAACTCAACTTAATATCCTACACCTTTGCATTTTATTTCACTATTATATGAAGGGGAGCTTTGATATAAAGGTAAATTGTTGCCGTATGACCTAGAGGTCATGCGTTCGACTCTCAGAAACATCTTGCAAAAAAGGGTAAAACTGTTTACAATAGATCCTTCCTTTAGACCTGCATTGGAGGGAGCTTCATGTATCATATTGTCCTTTTTTTTAGAATTAAATTTATATAATTCTATAAGTACAAAATAAAAAGAAAATATTGAAAAACATGAAACTCATCAATTCATAGTCAACTCAATCAAATTTTAAAAAAAATGTTAAATTCAAGATTTTCTTAATAAAATTAAATTCAGACTTAAAATTTTTTAAAACCGTCAAATTGAACAGGATATAGAGTTTCTTTTTTAAAATTTAATAAATTATGATGAGTGTACACCTATTGCAATTATTATATATCTTCAATGATATTCAAATGAAATGTTATTTTCTTGACTTAACCAAATAAATATTTATTTAACTAAAGTGTCATGTCAAAACCTAGTTATTCATTGACGCTCAAACAAAAGTTGAAAGATCACACAAAGGTGGATGGAGACAAACCTCAACGCTATCTCGCTAAACCCTAATTTTTCCATCACTTGTTTGCATGATCTCTTTACCTCTCTTAGTGTCACAAGAGTCGGAACATGAAAATAAATCATTGTTTATGTTAAATAGTACATTTTTGCCAATTTTAATTTTTTGTATAAATGATTTTTTAATTTTTTAGATAACTAATTAAAGTAATATTTTAAGTTTTGAGATCAAGTGGATATCGATTTAGGGTTAGATGGAGTTCATTGAGTAGACACAACAACTAGGCTTAAGTGGGTTAAATTGAGAGTTGATTGAATTTATTTTGGTTTGTTTAAAACTAAACCAAGTTTATACACACACACACTAGTACTTTAGAAATTGTTTAATTACCCTTTCTTTTTAATCTGTCAACGTGCTCCTCTCCCCTATTCTCTCTCGCTCACACATAGTGATCACCTCCCACTGCACCTGACACTTATTCGTCTCTCTCCAAGTTACTCCTATGCTCCTCTCCACAATCTCTCCTCTCCACCTCACTGTCTCCGCTACATGACACCACTCTGTGTTAGTGTCAAAGTGTTTCACGCACTAGTCAATGGACAAAATGCTAAATTTCTGCCCATGTCAACTAGCATGAGTTGACACCTTAATCCATGATAGCAATGTTTTTTTGTTACTTTAGGTATATTTAGTGTTAACCTAATCATTCTTTTTATAGTAAAGTATAAAACAAAAGAAATTATTGTACGATTGTCTATATATGGATGAAATCATAGTTACAAAAATAATATTGAGATAGTTAATGGTAATGAAAAGTAAAACTTGCCTCGAAGGAATGATTGACACATTCCAATATCAAACTCTGCAGAGGAAGTAGTAAGGAAGCCAATATATCTTACTATTGCCAAAATTGGCAGCATATCCTTTTTGTGATGCCATTAGTTAGAGGGAGACAGAATCAAGTTATCGTGAAAATAAACTGGATAGTCTCTGATCTAAAACTTAAAATTGGACAGAAAAAAATTCACCACCATGCCAGTGTGTACTGTACCAGCATGGATTATCATGAAGCAAACAAAAATTCATTTCTATGACATAATGGAAGCAAAATAAAGCAATAGACAAAATGAATGAACCTAGTTATAACTTTAATGTAAAAGCTTATGAATCATGATTAACCAACAGATGATCAGTAAAAAATAATTAAGCTTTCCTAGAAAGTCTACCATATGAACACAGTCAATAAACTATTAAGTCATAATTTAGAATGCTAATAAAAACTCCAACCATTGTATGGTTCAAACATACCTTACTTGATATATGGTCCAACACAGCTCTAAGAATCCACGGCAATGATCTAGGTCCAAGAAGTTGGACAATAGCAAACATATGAGGAATCCCAAAGAACTCAGAATACAGAGCCACTAAGCTTTGATATGCCAAGTTCAAATCCTACAGAAAGACAGAGGATCAATCTCAAATGAAATGCCAATATATCAAATTGTATCCTGTACTATGCTGGAAAACTAGCACAACTAGCAACCAACTTCACCAAATAGACTCAGTTGATTAACATATTATATCAGGAAAATATAAATGAATGAGGAAATATAATTGAAGATTAATTTAAGAAAGATAAATTGAAGGTAAGCTCAAACTTGATGGAGGAAGGAAGAAAAATTTTAAATTGAGAATGATGAAACCAGTTAGAAAAGTGATTATAGTTAGATATATATGACCTATAGTCAAACAAAATTGAGGTGCACTTTTTGTAAGCACATGCAAAATTTATAGCATGTGTTGTAAACACAAAGCAATTTAATAATTAAATAAATAAGCAATTCTTTAAGGTAAGTCAAGAGCTAGTAGGGCCAACTCATAGAAAGAGGAAAACACGGGATCTTACCCAAATTCGATACACTAAGATGTATCCAATAGTAGTGAAGGATGAGGAAATAAAGGAGCAATGAAAGAGCTAATTTTATCAATTTTTTAATAAAGATAAAATTTATTTAAATATAGATGATGATAATAGGGGATAGAGCCTAATGATATAGAAGAATTCATATAACCGACCAAATAAGGCTTGGTTATTATCCTTATTATCAAAAAATTCAAACATTAGAAGTAAAACAAATGTTAAATGGGAAGCAAAATGAAAAAAAAATGATTGGACTAGATAATATTCTAATAGAGGTTTGGAAGTACCTAGGAAAGTAGGGTTTTAAATGACTTATGAAGTTATTCACTCTGATATTAAAAACAAAGAAAATACTTAATTAGTGGAGGATAAATACTTTAGTCCCTGTATAAAAAGAAAGTAAACATAGAAAATTATGCGAATTATAGGGACATTAAGCAAATGAGTCATATTATGAGTATTAACCAACAATGACACACCACACCTACTATCTGCCACCACTCCATCACAATCATTCATCACTTAGCCCCAATGCTACCTTCTCCTAGTGCATTGACACTCTATACTACACCACTCTATGAATGTGTTGCCTTTCCTTTGTCCCCTTCCATATGTTCTTGTGAAGATTGCTGTGGCAACAATTGATTCCTGAGTAAATTCTTATGAAGGTTGAAGCAAATGCCTTAGGTTTACTTTATGTATAAACCAAATGCCTCTAATTGAACCAGACTGCCAGCCAAACTCAACTACTAAATAGATAATCAATTTTAACTAGTGAAAATTGTTCCCTATGCGCATGTAACAAAAAATGGGGATACTGGTAAACAAAAAGCATGAAAAAGAAATGAAGATAGAAAAAGCAGGATATGAATTACTGCATTAGTATCTTACCTGAGAACCACAATATAAGTAAGGTTTTTCAGCTGGAATAGTTGCTTTTTCAGAATCTTGTCTTGCTCCTGTAGAAGAACGAATGAATCTCTGTGTAGTGTTACAGAGAATGTAATTGGGCAAAAAGTCATTCTGCATCTCAGCCCAAATCTGGTAAAACCCCAAATGTTTAAAATACACCATTAATCTCGCTTACTTTTAGGTCTAATCAGATTATTCCATAAATGAAAGAAATGATCAAACAAACATAAAAAAAAGGAAAAGATATGAAGTATTCATTTCAGAAAAGAAACAATAGTTAAAATTTGTTACTTTCATTAAAAAAATAATTAAAATTTAGACATTCTATTCACGATAGTTCCAGAGAAAGTAGTGTAAGTTTAGGTCCTGTGTTGTTTTGATGTCTTGTGTCTAAGTGTGCATGAACTTAGGAACATGAGAAGTCGAGCGGAAGATGTGATGAGCAAGAAGGGTAGCACGGGAAACGAATCGCTTGATGCATCCGAGGGAGGAAAAACTGCGGAAGAGCACACCGGTGGACGAGAAGGACGCATACGGAGCGTTCAAGGGACGACAAGCCGGTGAAACTTGCTCGAGGAGAAGATCGAAGTTGGGTTCGGGTGAGCTCAACTTCGAACGGATGGAGCATGACCCAAGAAATTAGAGTCAGCAAGACCTGAGGCACTTCGGCTATGTGGAGGAGCCTCGAGAATAGCCGCTAAGGAACCTTAGGTCAAGGTGAAGGCGCCTTAGGTCAAGGCGTGAAGGCGCCTTCGAAGCCCTTGGAGGCGCCTTCAACGCGACAGAGCCATTGGCCGACCGTTGCCATTTATCCGCTTGGAGGCGCCCTGGATCCTTTTGGAGACACCTCCAAGCAATGGTAACTTATCCCAGGAGGCTATAAAAAGCCCCTTGGCATTAAGAATTAGATATCAATCATTGTATTCATTTCTTAAATAATTCTTGAGCATTCAAAGTCTGTAAGAGGATACTCACGAAAGAGTATTTTTAGTAGAGCTTTTCAACTGTCTTAGATTAACAACTACCTAAGTTGTATGTAGCCAAATAAATTTATGAGATTTCATACTTTTTAAGTTATTGTTTTTATGTTATTATTTATTTTAATTAGTACTGTGTCCTTGCTCTGTTAAAAAATCAAGCCCCCAGCCCCCTAATCGGGACCTACAAGTAGAATCATCAAATTCGTGCTATCTGAACATCTTAATAGTCCTAAATTGCACCTTTTTGTTTTGATAAGAAAGCTGGAAAAGAAAAACCCCCACAAATATCAGTCTGTTTGGGATTGTATGGAACAAGAGATACAATAATAATTTTAATCCAGCACACCAAGATAAAAATACCACTTATGGATTGATTACCTACCCATTCTCAATTTGTGTTTAGTTTCTTTTTAATCATATCAGTCACCTAGTGTGATCCATTCCCACTAGCTAATTACTTTTCTCTTCTACATTTAGTACATCTTAATAGTCCTAAATATCAGTCACCTAGTGCATTTTCTTTCCTTAGTGTTCATTAAAGAAGCGTGAATTTAAGATATTCAAAGATGGGTCACAAAGGTGCCTTGTCAGTAACCAGAGGGTTCACAAAAGTTATCTTCTTCTAGTGCTAACCAGCAGCAACAGATATATAGCACACCTCTTCAATACACTTCTTTGCAGATGACTTCTGTCCAACTGTGTAACACCCTTAGTCATTCCTCCTCCCTTGTCAGTGCTTCCCTGCTCCCTTGTGAACTTCTCCAGCTTTGTTTGTGAGCACTTCAAAGATCAGATCCAACATAGGCATTCTTCATTAATTCCATCACTTATTGAAAGCTCAGCCTACACATTTGACAAGCTCTTCTAAGTCACTGATGTCTCCTATTTTACCTTCACCTACATTATTTCTAACCTCATCAGATCAATGCTATAGAGCATCAACTTTCCATAACTCCTGTTAGTTGACTCCACACCATACTTTTCCTGTATGAGACTACTCTAGCACAAGGCTATCAACCTTCACCTTATTTACAACAAGAGTCATCTCATCCATTCTCTTCTGTTAATAAAAAATGTGACACATTGCCACCTTTCACTACTAAGCATTTAAATTAGCAACCACTTATGTCACAATCAAGGATGCATCAGAGTTACTCAGTTACTTAGGGTAGTAGTGTAAATAAGACAAGGCTTAGATCTAGAGCACAAAAAAGCCCAGTCTAATGACCTTAAATTTCTCAAAGGCAAAAGGCAGATGGTTGATAAAAAATGAGGGCAACTAGTAAACAGAAAACATTAGATCAGTAACCAATATTTTCTCAATTTTCATCTTTATTTTCTCTCTCCTCTCTGCCTCAAACTAAAATATTGCCCAATCATCTTCATCCAATATATATATATATTGCCCAATCATTCCAAGTTTAGGAGGTTCTATTGTACCCACATGAATATAACTTCGCTGCTGATCTCTGTCTTGTTGCTCCAAATAATTGGGGGAGGAGACTGTTGATCAGTGGTAAGGTTCAAAATCTCCTATTCATATTTCATTAAATCAGAAGTATAATTTTGTTTGTTTCATATTATATGATTCATTAATTACATTACAAAAGAAATGACAAAAGGAAACATTAGTAATACTATGAAAAGAAATGGAAAGAGATTTTCTTTAAGGAAGAATGTCAAGGGAATGTGATCATACAATTGAAGCAAGCCAGAGATTCTATTTAGTAATACACAAAATTGAAGACTGCAATAAGTCCTGCTATCTAAATGAAAATTGATTTGCAATCTATATGAATCAATGTTGCAGCCAGTTGCTCATGATGATCTTCTGTTTACATTGTACTGAATATCAATGGGAGTGAAACCCACAGAAATTTCATAGCAAGGAAGATCCATGGCTTTCATGTACTGTAAAAAAAAAAAAAAAAACCCCCCGGTTCACTTAAATGAATAAAAAGTTATGGGTTAAGTAATTAATATGTTAATAGATTAACGAACCCGACCCGGATGGCTATATGCCCTAAAGATTTCTAAGGGTTTTTCATCATCTCCCTTCCCTTCCCCCTTTGAAGCCGGCAGCCACTACCACCACCCCCACCCATCCGAAACCTTCCCCTTCCTTGACAAGTTGCAGCCGCCCCTTTTCCCCTCAAATCCGAACCCCTAGCCAACTTGGTGGTTGAGGATGAGCCTTGTCGGGGCGCCTAAGGTCGTTTCCCTACGAAAAACCTCAAGGCAGGGATTTTTTTTTTTTTTTCATTTATTGCACCGTAGGGATCATAGTATGTTATTTTGAAGAAGTTGCAAGGTTTTTTTCATTTTGTTTTCTGCACTAGACGGTTTGTAGTATAAATATTTGATGTTATGAGCATGTTTTCTCAAGGTCGTGCTTCCTTCGAATCCTACAATGAAATAAAGAAGCTTTGATGTTCTCCGTTTGCTTTTGCATCGAAATTTCTCCTACTGGATGGCTGAGGGAGACGTTGTTGTTCTGCTAGGAATGTCTTGGGGGTTGCTCGGATGAGGGAGGAAGGAGGTTGGAGATTTTATGTGGTGTTAGGGTGAGGGAAGTAAGCTGAGATTTTGGGTTGATTCGACTGATGATCGGGGCTAATTTGGATGAGGGAAGAGGGCTGGAAAAATGTGTTGTTTGGATGAGGGAAGTTGAGATTTTGGGCAGACTCGATTGATGATCGGGGCAGAGTTGGATGAGGGAAGAGGGCTAGAAATCTGTGTTGTTTAGGTGAGGGAGGAAGACCGTGGCTAGGGCTTTACTTGTGCTGTTTGGGTGAGGGAGGAAGGGGGTGAGAGGGGGAGTCGCGAAGTGAATTTTGTGTCCGAGGAAGAGGGGATGGGGGAGCACGGGGCAGGGTCCTTAAACATCATTTCTATTTAGTTACCTTCTATGTATATTAGTTATTTTTCTGTTATTATACAAATAAACTTTATATACTCTTAGCAATGACTTTCTATGCATAAAAAGTGAAAATGTATTTTTTATTAATATATCCTGCATGAATTTATGCAATGGGTTAGGGAATCCAGCTTAAGAAGGGTCTGATAAACCTTACCAAAACAGAGGGGTCAGGGAATCTGACTTAAGAAGAATCTGGTGAACCTTACCAAATTGAGGGTTAGGGAATCCAACTTAAGAAGGATCCGGTAAACCTTACCAACCTAGTACTAGGGTAAAAGTTTGGCCAAACGATAAGAGATTGAGGTAAAAGAGGTTCCATTCCATGACCTGAACTAACCTAAATATTTTGACGTTGGAAGTTAATGTCTGATGTTATTTTATTAAAGTTGCAGGACTCTGGGACTAAATGCCAGCAAGGTTTACCTTTTAAATATTTAAGGCATGCTCTTAAAAATATATATATCTTGAAAAACATGTGAATGTATATTTATTGCTTGCTTAAAATGTTTGAATTTGCTGAGTCTTTAGACTCACTAGATCCCTATGGTGCAGGTAATGAGGAGACAAAGGGACTTGACGGATGAGCTCGCTTGTACCTGGCAGTGCACACCCGACAACACTCTTCTAGAAGACTAAGTTCACTATGCATTAGGACATTGGTTTGCTTTAATCCGAGTTATTTATTCTTTTTCTATGGTTGACGAAGATGGTTTAGGTTCTTTCCGTTGTCCCAAGTCCATGTATTGACTTGTTTTATATTTGGGTTGTTTCCTTTACATTGGAGTGTCTTTTCCCGAGGGACAGTCAAGTCCCTCCGAGGAGACGGAGGGACTTGACGGATGCACGCTTGTACCTGGAGTGCACACCCGACAACACTCTTCTAGAAGACTAAGACTAAGACTAAGTTCACTATGCATTAGGACATTAGTTTGCTTTAATTCTAGTTGTTTATTCTTTTTTTATGGTTGACGAAGACGGTTTAGGTTCTTTTTGTTGTCCCGAGTTCATGTACTAACTAGTTTAATATTTGAGTTGTTTCCTTTACATTGGAGTGTCTTTTCCCGAGGGACAGTCAAGTCCCTCCGAGGAGACGGAGGGACTTGACGAATGCACGCTTGTACCTGGCAGTGCACACCCGACAACACTCTTCTAGAAGACTAAGACTAAGTTCACTATGCATTAGGACATTGGTTTGCTTTAATTCTAGTTGTTTATTCTTTTTTTATGGTTGACGAAGACGGTTTAGGTTCTTTCTGTTGTCCCGAGTCCATGTACTAACTAGTTTAATATTTGAGTTGTTTCCTTTACATTGGAGTGTCTTTTCCTGAGGGACAGTCAAGTCCCTCCGAGGAGACGGAGAGACTTGACGGATGAGCTGGTTTGTACCTGACAGTGCACACCTGACAACACTCTTCTACTACTATGATGTATGTTTAGTTTGGTTGGAGTCCGAACTGAACTCGATTTAGACGCATGTTTTGACTAGATGGTTATGCATGGTATAAGTTCTAGGGTGTTTCATTTCATACAGAAGCAAGGATATAGAAAAGATATATGCCATCAACAAAAGAATAGTCATTTACAATAACCTGCGAAGAGAGACGACTAGAGAAGGAAACAAGAGAGAGAGATTCTTGCATCTCATTCAGCATCATAGTGAATGAATCTAATTCAAGAACTTCAGAAAGCAATTGATGGGTAAGCTTCAAGACATCCAAGAGCTTCTGCAATTCCTATAAGAAACAAATCATCAAATTTAAACTGAAAGCATTATAAGAGCTTTAACTATTGGAATAATTAACAACAAAATTAATCCAACAAATAATTTACCACAACTGCACAAAGATCCTGACTCTCAAAATGATCAAAGAGAAAATCAATGTTCTCTCGGAACAATCTGTTCATCCTCTGAGTAATCAAACTTCTCAGGTTTATGGTCCTACCCAATGCCTAAATATATTAAGATTCATAAGATAATGAAGTAAAGAAATTGCATTTTCCATCTCATATGAAAAACATGCATAAGAGCATATTTTTTTCTTGTGGAAAGATACTAATTGTATTAGTTTATCTGTACCTTGATTCTCCTCAAATTCAGAATCTCATTAAATCTCATAGGTTTAGTAGAATATTTATCAGCATCATCACACACTGTGAAAAAGGATTGATCAAGTAAGGCACTGTAGAAAGAAAGGGAAACCAAAAGTGAGCAGTCATCGGTAGGAAATGGAATGCACAAGCGCAAGAACTATGAGGTAATACTACCTTGCTGCAAAACTTTTGTAATATGAAAATATAATCTCATGAAGCTTGTAAACAAGTTGATCAAAACAAAGATCAACCTACAAAACCAACAAAATGTCAGGTTACTCAAAAAACATACAAACAAATAAATAAATTCAAGGAATGAACTGAAAAAAAAAAAGCACATTAAAAGCAAAAATGAAACAGCTCTTAAAATTGTGTGATTTCTATATCCTAAGTCTGTAAGTCCATAACACCCCCTCTAAAGCTAGTTCAATAAAATAATAGAATTGATATACTCAATTCTAAATTATGCTGACGATTTGATTATTAATCTACTAGCTTAACATTGGAGCAAACAGATAAAGTGAAATTTATTTGATTATACTTTCTAATGAAACAATAGTCATTGTCTTGTCTTCTGATGCAACACAAGATGCTACATGCATAGAAATTTGAATATCCCAGTGCAGCTCCATAGGCTCTGTTAAAGAATATTTGTACTCAATCCAAGGTTTAAAATTTCGACCCGTGCAGAAGTTTTGGTCTCAGACCGGAACAATACAGTTTCGGTATCGTATCGTGCCGTGCCGATACAGTTTTAGTATTTTTTTTATTTATGTATAATAATTATAAGATAAATATATTTATGGTGGCATGCTTTACAACTATGAAGTAGTTCAATTTCCCTATCTGTCTTTTCTACATTCTTATACTAGCACCAATTGACATTAGGATCTAGACTTGTCATATGGTTTGGCCCTTAGCATATCAATTGACCAAGCACATACTTTTGATACTTCTGTTGATAGATGTAAGCATCTCCCTCTACATGAGCAATCACTATAACAAGTACTCAAGAACACCAAAGTGTTTACTTAGAAAATGTTGATAAAAGTACATCTGACTAAAAATGAGTGAATAACTAAGAGACAAGGTAAAATAGTAAGTGATCTGTCATGCTCTTAGATATGTCATACTGAAGAAAAACAAAACAAAATTTTCCACAACCAACTCTCAGACATTAATTCATCTTCTATAGTCATTTCTTCATTTTGAATATTAGTTCAATCTTCCCTCAAGAAATAAACCCAAGGCTGCTTCTATAACCAATTAAAATTTCTATAAAAGCAATCTTGAAGTTGAGTAGATGAATAGGTCAGTGAAAGACAAAATGCTGAGATGAGAAAGAGAAATTGAAGTTATCATAGTCACAGAAGAAAAGGTATCAAGATAATCCACACCACAAATATGAATGTAACTCTTAGCTACCAACAATGTTCTAAATGGTCTACACTACCATTAGGAGAACTTTAATTCGTGAAAAACTTGTTATATTGAGGAGAGCCTCATAGGATTCACTAAAACGGCGGAAACTATAATGTTTTTTAGCTCTTTTTTAAGAATTATTTATTGAAAGTATCACAAACTCTATCCTTTTTAATAAATCTATCATAGACTTGGCAATAATGCTTATTGGGATTGTTGTCATGTGAACCTTTATCAAGAAGTTAATAGAAGTATAACAATGTGATAGATTTGTTATAATTTTAGAAGTTTTACAATTGATTTGATAATATTTAAATTTAGTGATATATTTATCAAAAATGTTAAAGTCCATGATACTCTTAGTAAATAACTCTTCTTTAATCAAGTTTAACAAGGGCTTATGGTTCAATTTATTGTCGCTGTGGTAATGAGACCAAAATACATGGACTTCTGCAAGTGTCCAATGGAAATGTAGACAAAAGAGTCATGCGAGTGAGATTCCACTGTCTAGCATTGATGCATGCTCTCGATCGATTACATGCATTGTCGTAGAAAGGAGAAGAGAGAAGGTGATTTTATCAAGATATGTAATAATTTTACAAATAAGTACATTTTTTTTAATTTTAAAATTTGGATAATATCTTCTCCCCCTAGCCTTAATCTTCTGTTCTCCCCCTTTGATCACATAAAAAAAATTGGGGCACTCAATAAAATATAAGGTTAAAAAAAATAAGTTTTAACAAAAAAAAAAATTAAATGAAGCTTACAATTAAAGAAAAATTTCTAAGTGAAATTTTAAAAATTTCTAAGTGTAGTTTTCAAGTTAAGAAAAAAATGTTAAACCATTGACAAATATTGAAAGCATTTAAATATTTCATGCTTATCAATTTGTCAATTAAATATTTAATTTAGAAATTGGCTTCTAGACTGTAGCGAGACACCAGACCTTCTTGGTTATTGGATCATCAACAACTTCTAAACAAAGCCTTTTAATGAATTCAAATATTTAATCTTCTATCTCAAAGCCCTAAGTCTAATTTTACTTTTAATTTAAACAAGTTTTTAGAACCCAATATAAGTTTCTTCCTACAGGGTTAATCAGTTATTTTCTAGGGATATAAGTTTTTGTTACTTTTCTGATCTGACCTTTTTGAAATCTATAATACCAATTTAATCCTTTATAATTTTTAACATTTAAAACGGAAACATTTGAACATGTAGAATTTTTTAAGTTTTCTATTTGTTCCTTTAAATTAGCATTTCCAAGTTTTACTTTTTCAAAATCTTCTATTAGACATGATTTTACTAAAATTCTTTTTATTTGTAAGTTTTTAATTTTTTAATTTATCATTTTTACTTTTTAACTTGTACATTAATTTTGCCATAGATTTAATACCAAAATAGAGTTGATCAGGAGGTAAGAGGCATACCTCATGGTGGGATTGTGTACATCGTCATATGGTCACTAAAGAGAGAAGGGTCGCCTGGTTAGGAAAAGGAAAGAACGTGATTTACTCCCTTAGTAGACCTACAACACATGTTGTGTAGAAGTGAATCCTTCAGGTAATGTGTTAATGGATCTCTTAGGTGGCGTAGTAGGTTTTCTTAGAAGAAATATTATTTGTGTGGTAGTAGCCTTTGATTTGCTTTTTTCATCAATAGCACCACAATGTGTTGCAAGTGATAAGCACAATGGATGGTGCCTCTTCAAGAGTATTTGGAATTAGCATGCTAGGTTTGCAAACATGAACTAGATGGGTTGTGCAAGGGGATGGGTTGTGCAAGGGTTGATTGAAATAGATTCTCTTAAATACCATGTTATAGGCTAAGGTCTAGTTAATTCCTCTAGATAGTCCCTTCTACCTATGTGTATTATTCATCAATTAAGAAAATTACAAGTAGATCCCAATTATTATGTCACTTTTAGGTTTGTCTCTAAGTCCATAATAATATATATGCTAATAATTATTAATCTAAATAGTATTAAATTCTTAACATCTAATTCCTATTTGAGTCTCCAAAAATCTCAGTGCCATTACTCTTGCTTGCATCATATCCACTTCAATATAGATTACTGTGCAACAGAGCTCCACCACCTCACTTGGTTGATGTTGCACAAGACCAAGCTTCCCTATAGTCAATTGCACAACAAAGCTTCACCTATGGAGAACTCGTGGTCAAAGATTATCTCCTACAGACAATGGCATGAATGCGGAGTTCATGCAATAGAAGATTGCGTGTGTGAGAACTTTGTGCAAGAAGTTCATCTGCAAGACTACTTGAGGGAGACCACTGCTAGGAAAAGAAGTTTAAGGCGCCATAGAAGAAATGTTAGGGCATGTTCATCTGGTTTTATATATTCCACGATCTATGAATTTTTGCAATTTTCATGGGCCTTTGTTCAACTTCCAAAGCCTGATTAGGTGCAACACCGCTTGGCCATCACCTCGCCCTTCCCTGGACCACCTAGAGAAGTTGATGAGCGCCTTTCAATAACATTGGATTGTCCTCTCACAAGGAGGCCCTGTGAAGTTACATCAATTAACACACTAAGAATGAAGTAAAACGGTTAAAGCAAAGTTCCAGGACTGATTTTTCCCCTTCCTCTGCAGTATACATGTTTTCTCTAGATAGTGTGGAAGGCTTTTATCTTTAAACAAGCTGCTATGGAGTAGCATATTACTTAACGTTTAAATCATTACAGGGTCAAAATAATAAATAGATATTGTCAAATTGATACACCTGCATAGTTTACACTTGACACATTAAATGTGTGAGATATCATGTCTACCTATGAACTATCACGTGAAACACATATTTGCCAAAAATATAAAAGATGACTGCATACTTCAAAAAAACTGCAGAAGAAACCGTCAATAATTAAACAAACATTGAAATGTTGAACAGTTCCACAAACATAAGCATATTGGCATACCTCAGCTTCAATTTCATCATAAAGAAATCGCTGTTTAAGCACTACTAGCGCATGTTGAGCAGAATCATTGTAGATATCAAATGGCATCAGAATACTTTGAAAAAGTCCAGCATCTTGGGACTCAATCACATGTTCCACAAGCATCCAAGGAAGCGAACATTCAATTGGAAACTACACAGAGAAGGTATTAGGTTGAACAAACTTAAGGAATACATCAGAAATATAACAACAGTGATGGACAGATCCTCACCATTAACTGGTTTTGCTTCAAAGATTTTGCATTAGCTACCTGGATCTAATCCCTTCAATCATCCCAATGTAAAGTTTTATGATTTGCAATGTTCACATCTATTAAACTATCAATATGTTTTGGTTCAAAGATTTTGCATTAGCTATCTGTATCTATTCCATCCAAACATCCCAATGAAAGGTTTTATGACTTGCAATGTTCACATCTATTAAACTATCTTTTATTTCATTAACTAAAATTTTCTTTACTCCCTCGACCACATACACTTTTGACTTTCCTTGCTAGCCAGTTTGACTGTTCTGACTATATGATTGGTGACCTTTAAAAATGTGTAATGTTTATTTCTTTTACTCTATTTTCTCACATTTTATTATTTATTGAAGCTACATTGCCACCCCCTCCCCCTAAATGGAGAAAAGTCACTCTTGCACAAATAAATAGAACTTAGAAAAGGGAGTTGCATAGGCCAGAAATAAAGGCACACCAAGAAAATATGGACTAACAAGATACGCTGCTGCACAAAGGCTGGATTAGCAAAAATTACCTGAATTACTCGAGAAGATTCCAAATAAAATTCTCTAAACCAAAGGAACCCAAGGTCTGTCAATGTACATAATGTTGCTACAATAAACACAAAAACATTAGGTGAGTTACTCTCAACAATCAAATACTCGATGCTAATATTTTTCATTCTAAATTATTCTCGTAACAAATTAAGCAACTTTTTATGAAGTTTTCACTAATTAAAATTAGAACGCCAAGCAACTATCACCTCAACCACATGAATAAATTCTACAACTTCAGGAGCAGTTTTATACTAAATGCATTTTATAGATAAATGCAATAAACTATTTGTAATCTAGAAAAGCATCTATTATCATGCATAGATTGACCAAAACAATCTAGCGGACTAGATATTCATTTCTAGCGAAAGAAAATTTTTGTTCCAAGATAAGTAACATTAGACTGCTGCCAATTTAGTTAACTGAACAATCAACTAAGGCTCTGTTCAAATAAACAAAATGACGTCGTGTAATAACAAAGTTAGTTGAAGAGTCAACTAAAATTGACTGAATTAATTTTGAATTCAAAATATTATATAGTTGAACAAATTTATCCAAAGTGAGTCGACTAATTAAATTGGAGTCGACCGAGAATAACACCACTAATAAGGATGATTCAATTAACTATATCAAAATTGTCCGAGTTACGTTTGTGTGTTTATATGAGTAGTGGATTAACAAATGTCAAACTCAATAGGAGAGGACAAGGTGTTGAGTCGATGAAAAAGAGATGATGAGACATGTCCTATGCAGATCAAACTTCAGTTGATTGATTGTTTAAAACAGCTAACTATACTAATTTATAACAGCTAATAGAGTTTATCAATGGCTAGTAAGAGGGCTATACAAGGAGATAAAAGGAGAGGACGCCTTATAAAAAGGTTTTCCTATTTTGTTTCTCTAAAGCAATTTTCTTTGTGTTAATTTTTATTTGTTTTCTTTTAAGCTTAAGGTCAAGTCTCATATTTGTTGTAATTCTTTTACTCTACTTATTTTAAATCTTCTGTTAATGTTTTGTAAGATATCTCTACTTGTGAAAGGTTCTGTGAAGGAGAAAGTGGCTTTCTATAAGACTTACCTCACCTTACTAGTCCATAGACTGAGTAGAAACTGCAGATTCCAAACCACGTAAAAAATCAACACTTCTGTTATTTTCATTATTACTACATTTACATTTCCACAGCTATTAATTGATTAACTTATATTATTGAATTTAATTGTTTTAAATTTGAAAGTTTTCTTATTGCATAATTTGTCCCTCCTAGTGCCATGCATGATCCTACAAGAGTTTCTAATATGTATCAAGCATTTGACACTTTTTACTTGTTGCTAATAGTGTAACACCTTAACGTCGTTAGAATTTCAAATATGTTTTGATTAGTTTTTTTACTTGTTTGCTTATTATAAACACTTCAAAAAAATATAATCAATTCAAAATTATTATTTGTTCTATTTGGGACAATTGGTTTAACTTAGCATGTGCCTAAGGAAAAATTGCCTCATGACCATTGTGGATGTCATGCCATACGTATAATCATGGAGACCCATTTGGGGATGACATTGGGGTTAAAAAACATAAGTTAACATCCATGGCATGATATAAGAAATAAATATAAATCAAGCTTATGTCAACACTGAGTAAAAAGTAATCATCCTAAGCCAAAAAAAAAAAAAAAAAATTGATTCTAATAGTAATTTTTTTCTATATGGCTCTTAAGGGGCATTCTGAAAATTCAAGATTCATCAAAAGGAGCAACATAGTTTGTAAATTACCAAAGGTCGCACCTTCGACTTTTAACATTTCAAAAATAGCTCTACACTCACCGAAACACTTTTAAATCTTTCAAGAAAATTTTATTGGTCATTTAGTAGAGAAAATAAAAAAAGGCATGAATCAATTACTAAAATTATCATAATGCAACAAAAATAGCCCTATACTCACCAAAACGCTTTTAAATCTTTCAAGAAGATTTTATTGGTCATTTAGTGGAGAAAATAAAAAAAGACATGAATCAATTACTAAAATTATCATAATGCAACAAAAATAGCCCTATACTCACCAAAACACTTTTAAATCTCTCAAGAAGATTTTATTGGTCATTTAGTGGAGAAAATAAAAAGGGCATGAATCAATTACTATCATAATGCAATTGTATTTTAACCATCAGAAAAGGTCACTAAGATATTTTTGGAAAGCAGCTTCATTACTTTTCAATAGCCAAAGTTTAGAATTGCACAAATATACTTTTGAGCACCGTGATCATGGCTCATCTCTTATTATCATTTTGAATATTGAAAAGCCAATAAGTTGAAGGTCATGATCAAAATGAAAAATAAAATAAAATAAAATAAAATAAATAAAACTAGGGCATTAAAGCACCACGAATGCAATGGTAGTCTCCATTTCTCATTTAACCATTGCAAAGCGATTAAAACATTTTTTAGAAACATCTTGAACATTGATGTTCTTTGCATAATTAAAATAAGGAAAAATAAATTCCTAGGAATACAACAAATGCAATGGTGATCACATTGCCATTTTGACTAGTGGAAGGCATTAAAAAATACCTTAGTCTTCAAACATATTTAAAATGTCAACGGTGGATGATAATCTTTAGTAATCTATAAAGTGCAGTGTGCTCATTGGTATATCTCAAACCTTTGGTATGCTTATTGGTACAATGTTGTTTCGTATATGAAGTTAAGCAATACATAAAGCACAAAACATATAACATTTGACAATGTATTTTATATAATTGACATAATCAATATAAAAGAAAAAATTACTAAAAATTTCCTCCACATCTGGAGTTTCACTCAAACATGAGAACAATAATGATATGTCGTGTCAGGCATGCTCACATGCATTATCAGAGGCATTAAAGAGAAATAATTGAGGATAAGGAATTGAGGAAGGAGACTTTTAAAACAATCATGTGTATTAGATTTCTTTTCATCAAACATCTTTTGGCTTCTATTAATGCTGTAAACTTACATGGCATAGTCACCATGCAATTTGATATGAATTAAGGAAACATACTGATGAAAATTTATCAATAAGATAAATAAATAGTATTAGAAAAAGGGCAATTTAAAAACCCCTTAGGAATAGATTAAGAAAAATGGCACCTTTATAATCAATAATATGAAGAAAAAAGCCTAGCTTGTAGAAGAATGTTTCCAACTGCTTGAGATCTTCAACTGAGACCCCAGAACCACTATTTCCAAATAGACCTCCAGGCTTTCTTAAATTCCCACCAGATACAAGTTCACAAATTAAAAATTGCAAGCAGTGTACCTGTACATAGAGATTTACAATTTTTACCCATCATCTAACATGTAACATATAACAAAGTTGGAACAAATGAAAAGATTTAAGCATGTAGAAGCCTATACATATCAGAGAATTCAGAAGGAATTGAATACTCAAACAAATCATAAAATTATAAGCCTCATGCAAATAATTACAATTACAATATCCCCTGAGATATCTAGAAAGTTGAGGAAGCTTTCTTAAATGAAAACTACAATGGACCTGTGAATGTGAAGTAATAAGATTTTCGAGCTTTGCCCAAATAAAAAAAATATTTTTTATAAGAGCAGGATAAAATTTTCTTGTCAACTATGAAAACAAACATGAAATAGTCAAAGCAATCTAATCTAGTTGCTTACTGGTTGATAGGAACCGACATCATATCTTGTAGGAAATTAGAGAAAAGAGGATGACCACTTTGAAAGGAGCAACCTCCAATAACCAAGGTGTTAGTTCCTTATCTTGCTTAATTGATTGCCAAAGGGCTAAACAACATTGTTATTTATGACATTCAAGAAGTGCCTTGTCAACAATTAAAAACATTAGTTCTAATTCTGATATCTAAAGTTAAAAATGAATTAAAGAATTACTAATTCTATAGAGAATAAAGATGCTACTAATACTAAATCCTTAAACAAATTTTAGATAAAATAAAATAATTTACTTATTCTAATTAAATGACTCATTTTAAAGATAATAAAGGCGCATAATTTCAAGTTAAAAAGATTAATTTGAATAAATCTCTTTCAAGATTGTACCATTCCACCAACCTTCAAAACACAACTAAGCTTCAATGATTCTTCCTTGAGCCATGGGTATATCTAAAATTACTTCGATAAAGAGGTGGATCTTGAATGATTTTTCATTGAGAAAAAATGGGTGTGTAAAAAATTCCTTTGATGATGCAGAGTATTGTGTCGAGTCCTTGTCGATGTTTTGAGCATCTCAATCTGTTTTTTTGTAGGAGTGACTTTTGCATTGAATCTTCCTTTGATTTATCTTTTGTCATGTCCTCATTAAGTTATGGTAAAAGAATATTCTACACTATGCCTTCACTGAGCGGAAGCTAGTGCACCGAGACATTTTGTGATATATTTTCTACAAGTAAAGTGTGTTCGATAGTGACGATCCAAAGTAAATAGTAGAGGTTGTCAATGAGGATAAGGACTTCATTTTAGATTGTCTCTAGTACTTTGTGGTTGTCTCCTAGGCCTGTGAGAATAGAGGAAGATATTGCATTTGATGAATATGATGGCAGGGATGTGTTGCCATATTGAGAATTCTTGATAAGGTATTGTCCTTTGTTTCATTTGAATGGTGGAAAGTAAAGATTCTTGTAGATGATACGGCTCACAATAAGGCTTTAATTTAATGACTTTAAATATGGGTAATGTGATGATAGTGATAGATGCAATCTTCTCAACATACCAAGGTGTAGATCATTAGTTGAATTGTCTCTATAGTTATCTTGTTTTTATTCATTGCTTTGCTCTATCTCTTCCATTAGTATTTTCAAATTGTACTTTAAACTTTATCATGAACCATCTCTCGCAATCAACAATACTTTATTTTTCTCCCCCCTTCATCAATAATCTTCTCTTTTCGCAATTGTGCAAAGGACAATGCAATTTTTATGGTGCAAGGATGGTACATCCTAAGCTCTCCTTTTGGATGTTAGGATGAGATCCTTCAACAATTATCACTCAAACCAGTGGTTAGGTAAAAAAAATTGAATATAATGTGTCGAGAATATAGATTGTTTAGGAAAGCTCTGAGGTGTAAATTATGCTAGCTAGCTATCTTTATTATTTTTTAGAAAGCTTTAATTAGCATTAATTAGCTTTAATTAGCATTAATTAGCTTTAATTATTCTTAATTGCTGTAAATCATTGAGCTGTAATTATGTTGTAAATTATTATAAATACAATCTCAATAGGAGAGATAATTATTCCCTCAAGTCATCTCTTTCAAGTTAATGACTATGGTTCTCTAATAATATCATGATATGTGTTGGAAAATATGACGCAACTAAATAGGGATAACTACATGCATTCTTTTTGTGCTTTCAATTTTGTTCATGTTTGCCTACAATTAGATTAGTACGCCGTGGAAAATATAAATTATAAAAAAGCAAATACACAACACATACCAATTTTAGGTGATTCTAAACCCTCAGTTCCTATACCACAACCTATGATCTATTAATGGATCACTCCTGAACTCACCATATATTTTATCCTCTTCGGACATATTTCGGAGATGAAAAAATCTTTTACAATTTACAAAAGAACTTCAATTGCTCACTTTTGGTTGTGGATTGCTCACAATGGCCTTAGAAAGCAACAATGCTAACTGAAACTAATCATGAAAATTACTGTTCAAGCAACCTTTATCTGAATTTTATAGTTGTTGTTCAATCTCCATTAAATGGAGTTGTTGTTGAATAGTAGACTGGTCTACTTGTCTTGGACATTATTTGCAATAGTTGTTATCCAAACGTTACAACCTTCAGTCAATTGTTAATCATCAGTTGACTAAATACTGCATTTCAGTCAATCCATTTGTGACATGTCATCATTTCATCTCATCTATTCATGAGTCGACTCATCTGTAACACGTCATCTGTCAAATTTTAGACAACTCATCAGCATTTTCACACTCTGAGCATAAAATGGGTGAGAAGACTGTTTATAAACTTCTCTTATATTGCAAACTTATGGCATGACTCAAACAATTGGTACACTTCGATAGTCACCCCCTTCGAGATGAAGAGGGCATATCTTCACCTTGGAGTCACCTGACATGCCATGTAGAAGTGAAAATCTTATAACTCTTAAAATCCATCTAGTAGGCTTTCTACTTCTCCAATTAGGGAATTCTTTTTTGTTTGTTGTTATATAAAATATTCCTGCTATCGTGTTAGAATTTACTAAGCATATATGTTTTTAACAATATTTTTTTGTTCTTCTAATATATATAATACAATAAGAAATTCTAAAGGAAGCCTTTTTAAAGAAAATTGTATCGTAGGCTCAAGCTATTAATAATGAATATGAGTAGTGGTATAGAATGATGATGTTGATTGTGTTAGGGATGGTAGCATTGTGTTGTTCGTAGTATCAAGGGTTACAGTGTAGAACATGTAGCATAGGAGGAATGGTGGTCAAGGCATGTTGGAGTAGCATTGTAAAGGTGATAAGGGGTGGTCAGGAATTGGGCTATAATACCAAAGTACCTACATTCTATCTAGTAGGAAATCAGAGAAAACGAGATAATCACTTCAGGGGGATACACATCCAATAGCTAAGACTTTTAATTCTTTATTTTGCTTATTTGAATGACTAATTGACGGTCAAAAAGCTACATAATATGTTTATAGGCATCCAAAAAGTGCCTTATCAATTGTCAACATTGTATCATTCTAAATGGAACATAAAGTAATATAGTTTTGTCTTCTTTTTCATCTCCTTCCACCTTCTCTTAGAAGTCTGTATGAGCACCATACGTTGAAACATCAATCAAATCGATATCATTCAAGACAAAGTTTGAAATTCCAGCATGGCTTGAGATTTTGAACTTTGATTAATAAAAACTCATTTTATAGTCATGAAGACAAATGATGAATGAGAATCAACTTGGTTCCAAGTTGAACCAATTTGGGTCTGCATTAAAAATTAGCCCGGTTTCACTTGATTGTGGCTACAGTGTAACCCAAATTGAACAAAGACATAGCCTAACAACACAACCCTCATTCCATCCATAATGGATCTACGCATGGAATGAAATGTCGTTCCGTGCCACCCTGCACGGACAGTTTTTGCCATTCCGTTGGAGGGTGAAACCGACACCGGAGGTGTCCCTGTCTTGAGACACATCGCAAGCGGCGCAATAGAAGTCACGGGTTGCCTCCGACGGCAACGAAGATGTCACGGGATGCCTCCTGTGGCGCCGAAGGCGTCACGAGATGCCTCAGGCGATGCCTCCAGCATTGCCAGAAGCCTCCGGCGACACTTCCGGCGCAGCCGGACTCATCCCCCATTCCGCTGCAGGCGGGCAGCGACGTTTAGGGCAGCGGCGTGCTTTTTCCTCGAGAAAATTAAATTTTCTATTTAATTAATTTAAATAACTCCTAAGGTGCGTGTGTTGTTTCGAACAGGCTTTTATAAACCTTAATTATATTATCCTGATAAAATATATAAAAAATATATCTAAAATTAAAATAAATTTAATAAATTTTATTAATTACTATTTTGAAAATTTATTTTTTATTTTTTAAATTTCATTTAAAATTTTAAAAAATATAATAATTCTGACTTATATTCTAATATCTTTTTATTATTTTATATTATTTTAAATTTCATTTAAAAATTTTAAAAAATCTTTAAAAATTTTAAAAAATTCTAATAAATTAAATTTATATTCTGATAATTTTTATTATTTAATTTTTTTTACTTGATATTTTTTTACTATTTAAAATATATATTATCTAATTAATAATTAATTAAATGAATAAGTAGTTAATTTTTATAATTATTATATATCTTTGTATTAATTTATATACTTATTGTTATAAATAGATCAATTTTAATTCAAGTTATTGATAAATCAATTTTATTTAAAAAAAAATATATTTAATTATTTTTTCTAATAATATTAAATTATTCAATAATTAAGAACTTATACAAAATAAATATACAACTTATTTTTATATACACCATAAACATATTTATCTTATAATTACTATATATAAATAAAAAAAATACTGAAACTGTATTGACACGGTACAATACAATACCGTAACCATATCATTCTGAAACTTTGGCACGAGTCGAAATTTTAAACCTTGGATCTACGTATACCTTAGTAGGTGCCAATTAGGTCCAACACTAACCCTAAATCTACTCAATTAGGCCCAAAACTAGGCAAAGTGACAAGTCAAGTATTGGCCCAACTTAGCACCTAGAGGGTGCATTATTAAGGACCAACTCAAACAATTGGTACACTTAAGGTAACGGATTTACCTTTTTTTTTTATGAAGGACTGATGATTCTAAATCTTGTTTTGGTTGACAACATAGGGAACAAAAATAATCAAATATCATATGGAAGGCTGACTAATAAGCTTGGAGATCAAATTCATTCTTTCATAGACTAAAATGTGATGTTTAGTAAGTGAATACTTCAATCCTTAGTCCAAATTTTTATTCAAATAATTAAAGCAATGAATTAGCTAAATGTGCCTAAATGCACAGGATCTTTAACACACCTGAGCAGTAGTTGGAGCAACTGGCCTTGGATAAAATGCAACTTGCTTTATTTCCTCATTTTCTTGTGGCAATGAACGCAATTCAGGGTCACCTCTACTAGTGTTTGCCATCCAGTCTGCAGCTAGGGTACGCATATCTGAAAGAATCCTGAAAATCATGATAATAGTTTTCTCAATTAGTGAGTACAGAGTTGAACACAATTTAATGTCAGCCGAGAATGATACTATGATGAAAGAAGAGACCAAAGTTTAATTTAAAAAAATTTTAGCAAGAAAGCAATTGTTGCAGATACTTACCTGAAACTGTAATATACCAGAAAATTTTACTTCATTGTTTGGTATTTGATGCAAATACTGTATTTTCGAATATATGCTAATCGAATCTTTATTTATTTGAACATCATGGGCATAACCAAGTCGCAGAATTTGGCTCGTGGTTAGGGGTAAGGTGGAGATGTCATTGACTTTATTAATGTTGTTGTTTGAGTTGAGCCAAACAAGAAAGGAGTTGAGTTTATTAAGCACTAATTAATGGAAAAATCATGATAATTTAAGGTTGTCTAAGGGAATTATTGATAATTGAAAAACTTAGGAGGGTGTGTTCGAACTCTGAAATGTGTAGTAATAAATTCTATTGCACACCAGAAGAGCGGGGTTAGTTATGGGATGCATGCAGTACTAAGGAGGCTGAAACATCTCCCTCCCTTAGTAACCCAAACCCTTTCTTCCGTTCCCCTCTTCTTCTCCATATCTCCATCCTTCATTTGCCTTGGTTCTTCTAGGCTGGTGGTGATTTTTAGTGAAGGAAGAGCAAGCAAGTGATGGGCCTTCTCATTTTCAAGCCAGCCGCTACAGCCTACAAGATGTGAAGATAGGGTTTTGACATCTTGGATTGGGTATGACGTTGGAACCTAAGTGATGAGCACATTCATATAGAGTTTTTATCGTAGTTTGACGCACATTTTGTCCCATTTTGTATGCTTATATTTCATGTTTTCATCTCTTTGTGTTTCATTTCGTTACTTTTCCTTTTTTAGTTCGGAGAACGGCTTTTGCTTGTTTTCATTGATAGGATATGATTTCTGGAGCATAAATCCTTTGGAATATGAAGTTGGAGCAAGGAGCACGCTTTGGTCGTGTCCTATGACACGAACATGCTCTCACGGCCAAGAAAGATGAAAAATGGAGTGGAAAAAGACTCAATACGGGCTAGACATGTCTCATCATCGAGCCTCATCATCAAGCCGAACACACGAAGAATACATGAAGAAAAAGACTTTCAAAATGAAGTTTTAATCAAGGAACACGCTCCGGCCGTGTCCCATGACACGAGCGTGTTTGTACGGAAGAAATCGGGCTTATAACAATGCTAAAATAGAGCCAACAGCTTCCACCATGGACCCCATGTTGGCTTAGCACAGGCCGTTTCAAAAATGATGATTTTCCAGAGTTGAACAAGGGGCCCGTGCCAGCCGACACAGGATCGTGTCAGCCTTGGACTATACGCAGACCAAACTTCGAACGCCAATAACTTTCGGCTGGTTTGAGCCACGTATCGTACCACCTATGGAAATGTGGATAATTTCAAGATCTACAACTTCAATTCAGAGTCCAACCTGAGAAAACTGGGTTTAAAGGTCGAAAAAACCATTTTGGCAGAGCCCGTCCCCTTCCTTGGGAGAGGGTTTTCCCCTCTCGAGAAAATTCTAAAGCAACCATCTTCATCCATTCCGATGATTTGTCCACCTCTGTGCAAGAAACCATTCCTAAGACATCGGCGCTAAGCATTCCTTCCTCTCTTCTATTTTTTGGATTGTATGAATGCTTCTCTTAGTGTCTTTGGTTTATAATTCTCTTGTAATGAAGTAGTTCTCTTGATTCTAGGAGTAGGGATTAGCCTCTTTGATGTGTAAACACTATTTTGTTTAATCTATTGAGTTTACATGTACTTGTTCGATGAAATGTGTGCTTATAGTCCGGGCCTACTATGTATACACAATCTCGATGCCAAAAGCATAAAATTCATATCCCACAAAGATTCGGGGATGAACCGAAAGGAGAACCCAATCCTCCAACCAATAGAAACCCGAGACGTGGAGAGTCGACTATGAAAATAGATCGATATGCCACAAGGAACAACAGATTATCAGATCTTAACGGATCAATCCTAATTCAATGTCACACAGTAAGGGAAGTGTTATTTGGGGTTCGTGGGATCTAATGACAGGTCTCCTTAACGAAGTGATCCCTAATTTCAACCGCTCTGAAAGTAGATGATGAATTGGAATTTATACGTCGGTGTAGTTTCAAAAGTTCACATCGGATACCATACCTATATGAACCACTATTGAGGATAAGAAACCAAATATAAATTAAGTGTTTACAATCATTATGGTGAAACCTACATTCTAGAATTGTCTTCACCACTGAACTATCTGTGATCTCTCTGCCTTTCTTACTGTGATTACTCTGTCTTCTCAATTTGATCTCTCTGCCTTCTTAATGTAACTTCTTTGCCTTTTTTTCTATGATCTCTCTGCCTTCTCACTTTCATCCCTCTATCTTCTTAATGTGATCTCTCTACCTTCTTTCTGTGATTCTCTGCCTTCTCATTTTGATCGCTTTGCATTCTTTATGATTTCTCTCTGCCCTCTCTCAAAATTCTCTCAACTCTCATTCTCTTAAGCTTTATTGTGACCACACACAACCTTGATTATCTAGAGAACTTGTTTTGCGAAGTTAACTAGTGCTTAGTCCATGTGGATCAATATTTTATTACTTGACAAAAGAATTGTGCACTTGCGATTTCCCACATCACTAAGGTATCTTTCAATGCTTTTAGAACTAGGTGGCGTATATGATGCCCTAAGTTAGGCCTTCATCATACTTTAGGTTGAAAACATAGAGTAAACATTTCACTTTTTGGGTGTTAAAGAACAACTTATTGTGGATACAATGAATACCTATGTTATAGGTCACGGAGTCCATCCCCAATGTATGTGCAATGCCTCGCGGTCACCTAACCCTATGCAAAGAGTCATTTTACTAGGCGAAGATCCCTGTGATTTACCTCCCTTCTAGATCATGTGGGGTAGTCCTAGAGGGCCCCCGAGATGAAGGTTATCACCTTTTGTTGCAATGAATACCTATGTCTCGTAAGCAAAGTTAAAATTTTGAGTCATGCCGAAGTTCCAATTTATCACCAAAATAATATGATTTCGATATCGCATCCTATTGTGTCTATACAATTTTGATACCTTTTTAAATATAAAATATTTTAATTAAAAGAATTTTTTATTAATATTTAATTTCTATAAATGTTTACTATTAGGCTATATTTGAGATGTAGAATATTGAGTTTATGTTTTCATGTCAATTTTGATTTATTGTAAAGGCACCAAATCCAAGAACTTGCATTTACAATAGTAATGAAAATTGATCTTCCATTGTAAGTTTTAATACATAGGCATCAAGTTTAAGACCTTACATTTATAATAGTCATGAAAATCAATCTTCCATTTCAACATTTGTAGATATATTTTGATAATTTTAAGGATTGATTACATTATATTTACTTGAAATTTTTTAAATTATTCATAGATTAATATATTTTTTGTATTTTGAGACTACGTAAAAGTATTAGCTAAATTTTCTACTCTATAGTAAAAGGATAAAGGGATGATCATTAAAAATCTTAGATGATGACTTTAATTCTTATTCTATAGTAAAAGGATAAAGGGATGATCATTGAAAATCTTAGATGATGACTTTAATTCTTGATCTCTATTGATATTGCAAAACTTAGAACACATAAAATCTTTTAAGTACCATATTTTATCTTATTTAAAATTTTATATTCTAAATAATTTTTAAAAAATTAATTAAGTTAATTTAACTAATATCTTATAAATTAAAATTGTGTAAAAGTTAATTTAGGATTAACTAAACTTTAAACATAATATTAAGATCAAGAAGATTTAAATTAAATTAAATTAAATTTATTTATGTAGAATAAATTAGTTCAAATCGCAGTAGTATTTTGAAATTATATTAAAAAAAATCAAATCTCCTCTATTCTTAATACCTTTAAATCAAATCTCCTCTATTTGCCCCCAGGGCGTAGCATAGATGGTGGGCGCATGGTATCTCTGGCGTAATGGTCAGGGGTCGATTCTCAGGAATTGACGACCTAGGGTTTACCCCGCCATGCGCCTATGGCCTGTGTACCTGCATGAACCTCCCTCCATATCCGTGGGACCGCTAAGGTAGCGGATCTACCTTTTTTTAAAAAAGGTAGACCACCATGCGCCTGACGCTAGTACCTGCATGTACCTCCCTCCATATCCGTGGGGCCGACACTAGTAGGTCGTTAATGTAGCGGATCTACATTTTTAAAAAGGTAGATTTCCTTTAAAGAGATATTTTTTTAACTTAATTTTTATGTTTGTCCATGTGAAAGGCGAAAGAGAGTGAGAAATTAATAGAGAAAAAGAATCAACATTCTTAAGAAATTTTTTTCTCAAGTGTTTAAGGAAAGGAAGAAGAAAAAAAATAATACAAAAAAAATGAGAAACAATTAAAGGGTAAAAGAATTAATTGTCTAAAAAAATAGAGAAATAAAATAAATTTGCAGTTAAACAAATAAAGAAAAAAGTAAAAAATAGAAGGAAAAATAGTAATGGTCTGCTGTCGGTCCTCACTGAGGCCTCGCGTGGTCGCTGGGCCTCCCTGAAGCTCACACTCGTACAGGTGCTAGTATCGATATTGTGCAGGCCAAATGATAAATTTCACTCATGCCACATGCAGATGAGTACATCATGATATTTTAAACACTGCTCATAAGTACAGTCAATAAGTTGGAATGGTTATATTAATTTGGAGAGGACTAATGTGTAGGATGTCATCCTAAAAAGCATTTAGGGTGCGTTTGGTTGGAGCTTATTCTTGATAACCTTGGTTATCCATCCAAGGTTATCAACAAAAACTCTGTTTGGTTTAGGTAATCCATGATTCCCGAATAATGTTCCATGTCTGACACGTCAGCAAAAGGGTCATGCAACTCGGAATCGAAAAACCTCGGAAAACTGAGGTTTTTCTTGATTCGCCGGGGTTAACGAAATTTTTTTACCCAAAATACCATCGAATAAGAAAAAAATGTGATAAAAAAGAAAAACCTATAGAAAAATTTAAAAATATAAAAAATAAAATTAAAAAAATAAAAAGAAAAAAGGAAAAACCTTTAAAAAATAATAAAAAATGGGAAAATTTTAAAAAATATTAAAAAAAATAGAAAATGGAAAAAATGTAAAAATTAAAAAAAATAAAAAATAAAAAACATAAAAAAATTTTAAAAATGTAAAAAACATAAAAATTTTAAAAATAAAAAACGTTAAAAAAATAAAAAAAATAGTAAAATAAAAAAATGTAAAAAAGATTTAAAAAAATTAAAAACGTCAAAAAATAAAAAAAAACACATAAAAATAAAGAAAAACGTGAAAAAAAAACCCAAGAGTTTTAATAATAATAATAATAATAATAATAATATATGGTTGATTAATATAGTAAAATATTAAACTAGGTTCTTTATTAAAACCTTCAAACAAACAAGTTTTTGTTGTATTACCTACGTTGAACCAAACAATATTTGGTTATGTTTTATTCCATATAACATTGGCTATGTGATTACTTGGTAATTACATAATCAAGGTTATACATGATAACTTGAACCAAATGCACCCTTAGGATGAACCAAAGATGCCCTCAATCACAAGTTATAATAAGGTGGGTATTATTTGGATTATTAGGAATTATCTATTTTAACATTTAGATAATTTTTATAGTCGTACAGATGTCAATTCATATGTTTTAGGATTTTAGGGTGACCAATAGCTTTGGATTGATCTATGAAACAAAATAGGTTCAAAACCTAAGTTTGGTGCTACTCAAGCTTGATTAGATGATTGACACCAAAATTTTGACGTATTATTTCTCTCATACTTGATTTTAATCCTGTCGTAGTTTGATTTCATATTTATATCATATTTTACGAGCAAGGAATTTTTTTGATCTTTATTTCAAATCCTTTTGAATTGATAGCATTATTACTAAAATATGAGTCCATCTTTTCTTACAAGGCATCAAAGGAGGGCGTCAAACACGTATAACAAAAGTCGAGACGGCATGGCCATGTCCCCTGACACGGCCTCGTCATGTCCCTTGCTAGAACCCAACCAAACATGCACAATAGAAGCCCACATGACCTAGCCGTGCCTCTTGGCACAGCCATAGCGCATATGTTTGGTTCACTTGGAAGCCAATTCACGGGGAGGTAAAAGAGGGCTACCATTTCGGATTAGGAATCATCATGCAGCCTCCATCTTCTTCCTCACGCCTCTCCACTTCCATCGAGATCTCCATCATCCTCCGTCGAAGAGATCTCTCCAGCGAAGTTTCACTATCATCACCACCACCGGCACTCCATCTCCTCCATCGCATAACTGGTAAGCCATCTCATCCGAACCCACCTCACCCCGAAGGTTCTCATCAACGAAACACACCACTTGCAGAGGAGAAGGTGTGAAGATCTTCCACCGACTTCGCTTCCACAAGCTCATCTCAAACAAAGGAATTCCTCTGACTATCGCAAAAACAACCGGCGAGCCATCTTCTCCGGAGCTTTGAGATTCCTAGCTCACTGCACGACACCACCGTGAGCTCTTGAGATACCTGAACTCGACCACATCATCCATCCTGATCAGAGGAGACTCCCCCTTTAGTACTTAGTTTTGTTTATCTTTGTGCTTGTAACATGTTTCATTAAATTCCTCTTACACTATTTTTATTTCAGTCAATGCATTTCAATATGTTTAATTTCTACAATGCTTGTTTCATTTGAATGTTTTAAGTTTCTGTTATTCATTTGGATCACAAGTAGGCAGATTATATTAGGATGTATTACTTTATGTTTCCGTTAATCCCTTTACAATCGTAGTTTAGAGTTTGTGTTTGTAGTTTAGCAAATTTCCATTTATGTTACTTGCACTGTTTTCAATTCACCATTCTTAGCTTTAGCATCTCAAACCCAAACCTCCATTTACAAATAACTTAATCTTGAGATTATCATTTACCATTGCATTCCTTGAGAGACGACCCGAGTTGCACTAGAATAAGGGGTTCGATATTGAATTGTAATCGTAGTACGACACACAGTTCATCAATTTTGGCGCTTGTTAATGGTGCTTGATAATCTACAATTGTTCTTTGAATTTTATCATCTTACTATGTTGTTTTTTTGTTCAAAAAAATAAAATTAGTATCTCCGATTGCCCTATAACTTGGCAAATTGAAGGAAATAGGTGAGACTCAAAACTCACCACTATGTCGTGAATAAAATCCTATTTTGGCCAAATTCCAACGTTTAGACTACTTTCCTAATTTTTTTTTAAAAAAAAAAATCATTTCATTTTTCGGTGGTGGTCTCATATTTTTTAAAATTGTCTAAGTTCTCTCGTATTCATGTGTTTTTCTTTGTGTGTTTCCTATGTCTTTTAATCTTGTTTTCTTTTCGTGTGTTTCATTGTAAGACTAGGAAATTTCTTTCGTGAGGAAACATGAATGCCTATTTTTAGCAGTTTGATGGCGCTTATGTTTCTAGTGCTGAGCAATATAGTATGGAAAATAGATTGGATGAGCTAACTTCTGAACAACAGATTGTTCAGCCTCTTCCAGCATATCAGAAGTCCATTTGGATTTCAAAATAATCCAATGTTTAACTGATTAGCCAACTCTATGGAGGGCATTCCCAGACTTCAGTGTAGAAACTCCTGCTCCTAGTCAAATAGAGTCCTCAGTGTAGAAAATAGACTTCAACACAGAAACTAGAAGAGCTTATGCAGCAATTATTGCAACAGCAGCAACTAATATTGCCAATGCAGCAACAAGCAACCCATAATCACCAATTCCAGCAAATAACTGATGCATCAGGTAGATCAACTTGCATCATCTATTAGCCGGCTACAAGCACAAGACTATCAGCTTCCCTCAAAAGATTGTGGAGTTCACAATGATACTTTCTCGAATGCTGTTAGTCTATTTGATTTTGCTTATTCTTGGTGTCACGATTTTGATGATGATGATGCATGCAAAATTTGGATGAAATGATTGTTGATGATAGTGATGATGCACGCAAAATCTTTGATGAAATAGTAGATGTTTCAGATATGGATGATGATGTTTGTATGTTGTCGGCTGATCTATTTGTGATCTTATTGTAGATGAAAGTGCATGGACTTGTGCAATGGAGGCAATGCCCACAAAATTACTTCTGCAATGCAACCACCTAAACTAGAATTAAAGTCCTTTTCTTATCATTTGAAGTATACATATTTGGAGAAGGATGAACAACCACTAGTTATCATTGCCCAAAATCTTTGACCTGACCAGAATAAGGGAGCTATCAGATGGACACTTACTTGCAGATATACCTGTGGTGGCAAACAAAAGTGATGAGTTGATTCCCACACGGGTGCAAAATAGCTGGAGGCCCCCGGACTGGACACTCCCATTTGAGTTGTTGTGTGATGCCTCCTACTATGCAGTAGGAGTGGTTCTATCTCATGGAGGTCTAAAATTCATGTTGAAGACAGCCAAGGAGAAATTTTAACAAGTTGATGATGGGGAAAGCGGAGCTTAAGGATGCTATCTACCACCTGAAGAAGACCCTTACCTCATCTGCAACCATCCCACCTCCAGACTGGATGCTCAAATTGAACCACCTTCAATCGCCAGGGGCGAAAGGGGAGTCCATTCCTCTCTATTTCTTGTTTTTTTTATCTTTATGTGTGTGTTTGTTTGCGTTGTTTACTTTGCTTTCTTGCTTTTCACTTACCTTAGTTTTGTTTGGATCACCCTACGTGTTCTTCATAATACTGTGAGAATCGTAAAAACTTATTAATTTTAACTATTGAGTTTTGGATTCCTTGACATAATTGAATACATTGCTTGCATTTAGTTACTAGTGCGGTGATGAATTTTACCTTGATAGATTAAGCTTGATAATTCATATTTACCTAGTGAAGATCTAACTCATTCTTATTCTTATCCTCTTTGTTTGTGAGTCCCACGCATGATAATTGACACTCTAGAACTTGATTTGCTTCTTTTTGAGGCTATATTATCATATGCAGCCATGAATGAATTGAAGGTCATCTCATTTGTTCACTTTGTGATTTTCTTTCTTACTTAGTTGCTGAATAATTCCCTTAACATCTTCATTATATTTTCTTTGCCATATCCTTATTTGTTTATCCTTTACCATATCTTTGAGAGTTTTGGGTAATAGCATGATGAGTTACATTGTTTGAGACGGACAAATTCTAAATGTAGAGGGGAGATGTGTTAAGAATATGTGTCTAGAATGAAACACGGGCAGATAATGTTAAGTGGCATGGCCATGCCCCATTCTGGCATTCCTATGAGTAAAAAAAAAAAATTGAGCCACGGTTGTGGTGGATTTTGCAAATAAAAAGAAAAGAAAAAAAGAAGTCTTCTTATTTGGATAAAAGGAAGTTGAGCATTAGATTGCTTGGGTAAAACTTTTTGTGCACATTATTTGATTGTATTTGTTAGAATAAGTAAAGGGGTATTTTTTTCTTTTGGTATATATCTTCTTTTCTATATAAAGGTCTAGCTCGTGGGGTTCCCTAGACACGAGATTTTAGGTTTTGCT
>JBBMJZ010000048.1:6005342-6020719 GCA_037833815.1 Zingiber zerumbet | reverse complement strand
GTCTTTTGCTCCTCGAGCAATCTTCCGCTCCGGCTTCTCCTCCCTCGGAAACACCGCATGCTCCCTTTTCATCCGTCAGTGTAATCTTTCGCAGCACCTCGTCCCTCAGATGCACCGAGCCCGTCGACTCTCTCCTGTGGTGTCCTTCTCGCTAACTGAGTCTTTTACTTGACCTCCTGTGCTCCTAAGTTCCTGCACACTTAGACACAGGATTAAACATAACAGAACCTAACTTAACTTGTTTGATCACATCAAAACTACCTTGGGGTACCAACACATCCCATGCAAACTCGCTCCAAAAATGTCATCTACAAACCCAATCCAAAATATCTTTCTCATACTAGCCTTTCACAGCCCCGTGAACCCTCCTCTGTCACGCAGGCGCTCAAAGATACGAATTGGGTACATGTCATGCATGAAGAGTACAATTCTCTTCTCCATAATCAGACTTGGACTCTTATCCCGCCTTCGTCAGACCAAACTCTTGTGGGTAACAGGTGGGTGTTTCACATTAAGCGTAATTCTGATGGCTCAATTAATCGCTATAAGGCTCGCATTGTTATTAAGGGTTTTCATCAGCGTCCTGATGTTGACTTTGATGATACATTTATCCCTATTATTAATCCAGTAACAATGCGCATTGTTCTTAGTCTGACTGTGAATCGTGGGTGGTGTCTCGCCAACTTGATGCCAACAATGTGTTTCTTAATAGTCGCCTTGAAGAGGAGGTTTATATGGTGCAACCTTCGGGTATGCATAGTGCTGAGTTTCTGAATCATTTGTGTCATTTGCATAAGGCGCTTTATTGCCTGAAGCAAGCTCCGCACGCTTGGTATTTGGAGTTTCACGCTTTCTTGGTTTCTCTTGGCTTTGTCGCATCTCGGGCTGACACCTCCTTATTTGTTTATTTTCGGGATAGTACTCTTATCTATTTCCTTATACATATTGATGATCTAATTATTACAGGGACTGATGCTTCTTCTGTTGACATCATAGTATATAAACTTCATGTAAAATTTACGATTAAGGATCTTGGGGTTCTTTCCCTCTTCTACGGTGTTGAGGTTCGCCCAACCTTAAATGATCTTCTCTTGTCTCAGCAAAAGTATGTCATTGATTTTCTCTCAAAACACCACATGCTTGACTCCAAGTCAGTCTCCACTCCTATTGCTGCTGGCTCTCGTCTTACTTTACATGATGGGTCTTCGTTTTTTGATGTAACTAAGTTCCGACAAGTGGTTGGGAGCTTACAACATCTCTGTATACCTCGTCCTGATATTTCCTTTGTAGTCAACAAACTCTCACAGTTTATGCATGCTCCTTCAGAGACGCATTGGGGGCGCTGTGAAGTGTCTACTTCGATATCTCAATGGTACTAGGGATCTTGACATTCATCTTCTTGTGGATACACCTCTTACTCTTCATGGTTTCTTCGATGTGGACCGGGCAAGAGATCCAGATGATCGGCGTTTTACGGGTACATTTATTATTTTTCTAGGTGCTAATTCGGTTTCCTGGAAATCTACCAAACAGCGCACGGTTGTGCGCTCTTCCACTGAGGCTGAATATTGCTCTATTGTTTCTGCGACATTTGAGATCCAATGGATTAAGTCACTTTTGACATACCTGCTTCTTCCGATTACCATGCCTCCTACTGTGCTCTTCACTGATAATTTGGGTGTCAGCTATCTTTCAGTTAATCCTATTTTTCACTCTCAGACGAAGCATCTGATTATTGACTATTACTTTGTTCGTGATCTGGTGCAGACCTTCGAATTACCTGCCGATGATCAGTTGGTTGATGCACTTACTAAATCACTTTCTCGACCTCAGTTGCTTACTATTTGCAGTAAAATTGGTGTCATTTCTGGGACACCATTTTGAGGAGACGTATTAGGAAATAATTATTATTAGTAAATACTTATTTTTCCTAATTATTAGAGAATAATTATTATTAGGAAATACTTATTTGTTTATAATATTTTATATGTTTTCCTATTTTTCATTTTGTAATAATATTTATATACCACATATTATCATTACTAAAGTGTATGAATTATATCGTCAACCGCTCGGACGAACCGAGTTTCGATCCCAGGATTTCATATGGTAACATCATATGCCTTAACTACCATGTTACCCTGAGGAGACCCTCTAAGACCACACATGGTGGCAAAAGGTAAATACGCTCGCCCCCAGCGCCCCTTCCAACCCGTCCCAGGGCCAACACGGAGGAGGTAAATCACGGGCAGCTACTAGCCGGGCTACTAGCCTTTGGAATAGTAACTAGCAAAACTAAGGTAGGGTAAACTTTTTAACGTGATTGGGCCCACCGCTTCGCGGCCTCATACCCGAGAAACTCCCGAAGGGATTTTTTGGGGAGCCTCAGTACCACGTATCCGACGGATAAAGAGTTGATAAGAGGGCTCAAACGCGGCACCTCAGTCAACAGTGCCCAAAATAGAGACTTAAATTGATAAGAGGCATGCGCAAGAGGGGGCTCGAACCTGGATCCTCAGTCAATGGGTAACAACGAGGTTACACAACCATGATCTATTGGTTGGTCGACTAAGACCTCATTCAAGCGACCAAACATTTGTTAAGGCGAACAGATTTTTTTGTATATCAATTTTATATTGTTGAACTAAAAATTTATTAATGGGTGACGGAACAAAATGTATTTGTTACAATCAGATTTATAACTATACCAGGCTGATCTTTTTCATTAAATTTATGGATTTACCAACTCCATACATAAATACTTGCTCACATTCAAATTTCATTATAATATCCAAGCTCTCATCATTCTCAAGTTCTAAATCTTGAGATGTTATTCTCAATTAAAAAAAAAAACCCTCTTTTGATTACTTGTATGATTTATTTATTTTTGGTTGATTTCTATTCTCAAGAGTGAGATTGGTTTTGATATTTCTATGTATTTATTTCATATATATTTTAAGAGAGTTATAACTTCTAGGAATTTAGAAGCTAATTTTGGTTTTGTTAGGTGTATCTAGAGGTTGTTCTAACATGGTTATAGAACTCTCAAACTTTTGAAGTCTAGACCTCTCAGGGTCTTTCATCCTTGGATTGGCAGGGCCTTCCTCCATTGCTTCATGTTGAGGAATGTTTTACTGAATTTGTTTTGGATAGACACTAAACACATCATTAATGTCTTATTTTCTTTTACTTCTTAGTTCCATCATTATTATGAGTTTGATATTGTGCATACACAGACACATTGGTAGTTTAGTTTCTGTTTTGCATTAATGAGAAAAGTACACAAACATCTATTCACCTCCTAGCCATTTTCATTAATCCTGCAACTTGCATACATTTTGACATACTGGATAAAATTATTACATATGACTGAGTCTAAGGAATATAAATTTACACAGAATTAGCCATCCCCTAAATTGAGATCCTATTTAAGATGTAACATATCAAGTTTCTTAATTACAACCAAGCTACTATTTACATTAATGGTAGTCTTCCAATGAGAGATTAAAAAACTTAAAATTGATGCATTTCATTAATTGTGGTGATAGATTAAGAACATTTCCACTTCTTTTACCAGTTATGAAGATTAATTTGATAATTATTCATTAAATGTACTTTCTATTTTGAGGTCCAATTGAGCATACTGTTGATATATATGGTCTTCTTAGGGGGCTCTTAACATGGTTAAGATAATAGTCCAATATGAGCCATGTTATTTTCTTTGATGTATAGTTAGACTATATAAAGTGCCCCGTAGCACATCTTATTAATTAAACAAGTATCGAGGTTACACCTCATAAGTGTATTACTATGCGTAAGGTGTGATTATTTTGTGAGATGGTATAATGTACCATCCAAGGTTTAAAATTTCAAACAAAACCGAAGTTTTGGTTCGGGACCGGAAAGATACAATTCCATTTTCATTTTTTTTATTTTTTAAATATTAGAGTATGTTAATTAAAAAATTACTGGGGATAAGCATTTAGACAAGCAAACTGAGAAGAATGCAAGTCAAGGCCTAGGCAAATCATATGACGCGCTAGCTGGTATTGGCAGATGGCCATGCATCAAAAATGATGGGCATACAGATTTAGAACACGTTGCTACCAACTGGCTATGTTGTATAAATTGGCAGAGTTGTGTATTGGGAAAAGATTGTAGGCGGAGTCCCATATTATAGTTCCTTGTTATTGGGAATAATAAAACTTGGGAGTGATTCCTGTATATTGTGTGTTGCTTTTGCTTGTAATTAACCAGTATTATTTAATTATATGTAGTTTCTTGTGAAGATCATGTGAAGTTTTGTTAGTTGAATTAATGTCGGGAGTTGCCACAAAGGTGGAATTTTGAAAGTGAAAAATTGACCCTTTGAAACCTACTGGTGAATTTGATAGCCACAACGATATCATATGGATATAGTTCCACTTGGCTAACCAAGGCCTCAATTTGTATTGTGTCCGTCAACACGAGCTGGACGACAAGCACATGAAAAGCCAGGCTACTCTTGATGCACAAGTGGATAAGTAAACTGGACATTTGAAGTGATCTAGAGTGGTGAACATCTTCTGCAAGGAACAATAGGCAATTCACGAATCCTAAAGCCTTAAAGTGTCTTCTACAAGGACAGAAAGGTGGATTATGAGCTACTAAAACTCAAGAGTGTCTAACACAAGGATCAAAAGGTGATTCACAAGCTCCTAGCTGCTACACCAATAAAATGGCTTCCAAACAGACCTGGAGCACGTCACAAAAGCTCTCTGACCTAGAGATGCCTCTTCCAAGCAAGCTTCCTCCTACTCTTCTTTACTATCTTCTTCTTCTTTCCCTCATCAAAGTGACTGACACCATTTGTCAAAACGGCTGAGATGGCACAAAAATATTCCATTCCAAGGACCAAAATGTTAGCTTCAAACAACATTTTAAACCTTGGGTCTAACTATTCCTAGCTAGTTGCCTAGTTTACTTATATCAACCACAAAATGTAAAAATATCATACAACAAATATCGGTGAAAAATCAACTAAAAAAATGCTCATATAAGTACTAAAATGTATTTTATTCTAGTTTTGAAAACATGAAAATTCATATCCAAACTTAATTTTATGCAATATTCTCCTCACATTGATTAAGCAAAGGGCTAAATTGCAGCAAAGATTAAAAATAAATTTTTAAAAAAATAAAAATCTTGAAAGGGTATTGCACATAAAACCCTTAGTTTTTGATTGATGATGCCTAGGAACCTTCAGCATTACCTATTCCTATTCCTTCAGAATTTATTCATAAGTTGTTGATTATAAATACTAGCCAGCTTGTATGAAATTAGGAATTATGACAGGATATAACCATCACTTACCTGGACAAATCTTTCTTTTTTCGAAATGTTGTTCGCAACATTGTGTCTAGCCTATCCTGCACAAAATCTTGCACTTCTGCATGGATTGTTTCCCATAAAGCATCTGCAACTAATGTATCACATCGTTCCATCATCAAGCCAACACTCTTTATAAAGCCAACAAGCTCTAACAAAGCTTTTCGTTCATCAGATGTATAATTCCAACGTACAACCTACATTGTGATTTTGTAACAGTTCATAATGCAGGAATAACAATGAACACAAAAGAGACTGAGGCCAAAATCTAAAATATACGAGCACAAAAATCATGACTAGTAAAAAAAAGTTTTAATTAAATATAAGGTTACATAATAGACAATATCCACATCTAGAAAGAATACATAAATTATCTTTGAGACAACCATGAGCAAAATATTCAAAATTGGTAGTGTACCATTAGCATCACAAAAATGGGATGTAAAAATGAAAATCAAGGGTCCATGCGATTTACATTGCTTTGCAATTTCTTATACCTTATAAATCATGTTGTATTTATATTTGTTCAAAACAAAATATTTCATTGTAGTTTTGTAGTTATAGTTATAGTAATTTGGGATTTTTTTAACATTATTGTACTTCTTATAATTATTAATTATTTTATATAACATTTTAATAATTTTACCATTTTTTAATCTTACAACATATTATTCAATGTGTTGGATGAAAAGGAGTAATATGAACTTTATCATTGTCTGACAATTTGTCATTGTCTTTAATATTGAGGACTTACTACCATACTGAGGGGCATTCGAACTTTATCATTGTCTGACAATTTGCCTATGGGTCACGTACCAATGGTATTAGTTCCCACGCTTCCATCTGTGACACAACCTTCTCATCAGAATGAGAATATTTTGGATCATCAAGCAATGATATCTTCAGATGAAAGTATTCAGAGATATCTAGTTCATTGGAAAGGACTTTCAGAAATTGATGATACTTAGATCATCACTGAAGATGAGCTTAGAGAGCTCTCTTGAGCTTCTAGAAGAAATGGGGTGAGAACCATCCAATTCAGTTAGAAAGACATTGCCATCCTGCGACAATGTGCGATGCCAACAGACTTGATTTTTAAGCTTCATCTCCCCAACAATAAAAGGAAACAAATTGAAGAATAAAGTGACTACAATAATTAGAGATTTTATTTATATGTTATTTGGTAACTAGTATTTTCTATTTAGGTAACAAATAGGGAATTAATTATAATACCTACTAAATTATCATTTTTTCCTTATTTAGCATATTTTTTCTATATTTATTATTGAATCAAGTCTATAAAAGGAGTCTAGAGTATTGTAGTTGAACCATCTTAAAAACTAATTGAATTTTCACTTTGCTTCTCTATGTAAGAGTTTACTCTTGTTAAGGATTAAGTTTTGTTCATCTGCTGTGCTACAGCACAATTGATATTCCTATAGTATTTATTTTTATCCAACCTAGGGTGTAAGAACTCTTACATATTTAACATTACACACAAATTCTCATCAAGATGTCCAGTACTAGTAAACATTACCGTCAGACCCTATAACACATTCATTCCAAAGAATAACCTAGCAATAACACAATAATTTAATGAATCCATACATAACATGTCTTTGTTTGAAGCTGGTTGGCAATCTAATGTAATCTTCCTCTTTTATCTAGTCCTTTCCCAGCTTAGGACCCGTAATGATGGAGTCTATTAAGATATGTCTTGGTTAGTTCTATCTAAAATAGGCCAATATAGGATAACTTACCTCCTGTGATTTAAATTTAATTTTATTTTTCTTTAGCAAATAATTTTTTTTAAAAAAAATTGAAGGATAAATCATAAGAGGTAAATCCTATTTGGCCTATTTTAGATTTACTAACTGAGACATATCTTAATAGACACCATTGAAATTGTTGGCACATGTAGCAAAGTGACCAATAACGACCCGCACGTGAAACCATGGTTGTATCTTCATTTTCCTTGAATCATGTTCTCGATCATTCTTTTAATGTTCAATACAAGTAATATGTAAAACAAAATAGCTTAACTAAATATTTTTCCCAAAATGATTACTTATAATTTTGTCCTACTTTTATCATGCATGTATAACTAGTAATTAAAATTACGAGGCGTATCGAAGTTTCGATCTAATGACCAAAACGATACGGTACCATGTCATGCAGTACTGATATGGTTTCAATATTTTTTTAATATAAAATATATTAATAAAAATATAAAATTAACTTAAATATTTCTAAAAAATATGAAAAAATTAAAAAAAAATACAAGATCTCTCGTATGATAGATAAATAAATAAACTTTATTATATATTTTTAGAATTAAAATAAATAATATATATTAAGTAATTGAGATAGTTCTATTAAGATTTAATTAAGCCAAAATAAATTATCTGTACTAGCGATTGTGCACACGCGTTGCTTGAGCTAGGCCCCTTATACCAAGTGGAGACCTATAAAAAATAGTTTTAATTTTGAGGATTGCCCCTATTTTTTTATTAGTGGGGCAAGACTCTAATATTTTTATAATTTTATACCGTCCCTGATAAGAATAAAT
This sequence comes from Zingiber zerumbet, assembly GCA_037833815.1. Taxonomy (NCBI): domain Eukaryota; kingdom Viridiplantae; phylum Streptophyta; class Magnoliopsida; order Zingiberales; family Zingiberaceae; genus Zingiber; species Zingiber zerumbet. The sequence continues at coordinate 6,012,783 of JBBMJZ010000048.1, read as the reverse complement.
ATTATATTTAATCTTAACCAAAAGACCGTCTATAAATTAGGTAAGAGTGCGCAGACTCATGCAATAGTGCAATGTTAGGGTGACGTTCGAGAATCACAGCAACAAGCTACTGTAACAGACTCCCCTTTAAAAAATTAATTTAATATTATACTTAGCCAAAAAGATGAGAAAAGTATGCTTTTTAAGCACACCAGCCCAAGATATTTATAGAAGTTTCTCTGCTTACAGTGTTGTCAATTCTAAGATGTGGAACTAAAGAGAACTCCAGATTTCTAATTGATTAATGAGAAAATTCTCAATAATACGTCGTAGCTGAGTCTCGAACTCTAGATCTTTGAATGATTAATGAAAAAAATTCCAATAATATGCCACAGCTGAGTCTCGAACTCTAGATCACTGATTGATACGTTTGTAGAAATTACTAATAAACCTTAGAATTATTTTTGGTGTGAATAGAAAAAAGGATATTAATGTAATTTTATTTTGGACTTCACCAAAGTTAGTAAAAGGGACAGATTTTTAATAAAATAGTAAGATTATAGCGGGAAGTTAATTGAAATTATTAAACCAAGTTTTAATTAAAAATTAAGAGGCAACCTCGTGACATATGCGCAACCTAACGAGCAATCACATGAATCCTCCACTGCAGTCGTAGGGATCGAGTGACCCCTTCGCCACAACCACGAGGGTCGCGCCATCCCTCCGCCGCATCTGCAGTGGTCGCACTACCCCTCCGCGGCTGTGGGGGTCATGCGATCCCTCTACAAAGGCTGCGGGGTCACGCAATGCCTCCGCAGGGCGTGCCCTTCTTTGCGTCGTACCAGTTGGCGAGCGAAACGAAATGTTTCGCCGGGGATGACACGAGATTTTAAACTATAACTAATATTGAATTTTGTATCACTTATATCATGTTTTGTAACCCCTCATAGGCATTGCCCATGTCGCCCTTCTAGTGATCTTTTACTTGTCTCAATTTATTGTTTGAACATACTCTTCCCCCTATTGCCTAATAGGGCACAAGGTTTAAAATTATGCTTCCAATAATGAAAGGAGAAGAATATAACAATAATAAAAGAAGAATGCAGAATATAACAATAACAAAGAACGTTTGTAGTTGTAGACAAATTTTATTTGAAGAATCTAATTGCATCAAGAGTAGAACATGAAACTCATTAGCATCACAAGGAAAAAATTTCAGTTAGATTTCACTCGGGCTCTATTAAAAACAATAAAATGCAATTATACTACATCGATGGAAAAGTAAAAGTAAAGAAATAAAGTAAAACCTTCTCATAGTCAAAAAATGTAGTGGAATTTTGATGATAACTTATTAAAGCAGGTTCCTTGCACGGCCTAGAGAACTTCCAAGCACATTGTTCCCATACCCGCCCAGTCCACCGACTGAGAAGTTGAAAACCTTCGACAACCAAATCATACATATTTCCTTTGACTTCTCTGGACCAATCACTGTCAGTGGTACCAATTGACTGGAGCACAACAATCTAGATAGATGACATAGATTTAACTAATGAGACGAATAACAAAACTTCATAAAGGGAAAAAAGGAAAATTTAATTCTTTAGCAGATTTTTTTTCCTTTGACCAAACAAATATAAGAACATGTCAATCCAAAAACTACTTGCAGGCAAACAAATATAGACAATTGTGCAATTACGCACAGAAACACAAATACATTCATGGAACCAAAAAATAAAGGTGTAAAGCCAAGGATTAATGAAGCCAGTATGGCGAATAGCGATATATCCATATACGAGTACACTGCCACAAGAATTTAAATTAGATTGAGCTTTTACATAACAGATACATGTGCAACAGTGCATGTATTAAGTCATCTAGTTGAGACTAATAACTAAATTATTCTTAGACAATAAGTAGATGGCTGAATATAACAGGTGAAAACAACTAATGGAACTTAATGTGATATCTGAAAGGCTGCTAAGCCACTGAAAACCTATGATGCGAACTTTTTTTCTGTTGATGTTCTAGACCAGGAAAGATCATCGCGCTAATCTGAAAAGACTTCGCTATTAGAATCTGGTTTTTCATCAATTTCAGCAGGTAAATCAAATTTTAATGAAACAAGTACCTGATTTAATGCAGAAGCAAAACGAATGGAGAAATCATCATGCTCCGCACGAATAGTACCAATGTGGTTCACAATCAAATAACGCCTCTGGTAAGTGTTCCAGTCAAGGCAACATGTATAAGTGGACTTCAACAAAATTTAACTTAAAGTTCCAAGTTATAACACTATTATAAAATTTTAAGGAGTCGCTAATCTTGAAAAAAAAAACAAAGACTGGAAGCCAGTCATAAACCTCAAAATGGTAAAAGAAGAAATTTTGGACAGGAGTTAATTCATTAACGCACTTTTCTGAATCAGTCAAATCGTACGCCTATTGTGAAGGTGCACCATCCTTTTGAGAGAGTCATCAACTTTATGGAAGTAAGCATTTTGTATAAAAGTTCAATAGTATTTTAAACATTCAGCTATGAGCTTATGAGCTTCTATAGCTGAACTTCTATAGCTTATGAGTTTACACGTTGGTTAATATTGTCTCTTGAAAGAAAACAATTTTGTTTATTACAAATTGTGGACTAAAAACTTGTATTCAAAATACCAAATTCATGGTGAACATGAACGGAACTAAAACACACAATATACATGTCAATTGCTTGATCCTGCACTAGGGGGGCCGCTAAGGTAGTGGATCTATCTTTTTTTAATTAGTTTCTATGTCTTGTGGAATTCGGATCCTGTAATTCTTGGGAGCTCTATGTAGATTTTGGGTTCCAGGTTTTTGATAAGTTTTGGATTAAGTTTAGGCAGGTGTATGTGTCCTCTTACTTCTTATCATAATAGTGTTATAAGTAATTTGTGTGAAATTTGGATTCTAGGTTTATGTTTATGTTTCTTCTTAATTCTTATCATGATAACTTTATACGACGGGAATTAATGTCGGTTAGGGCTTTAACATGTTATGAAAGTAATCATGTATGATAATTTGGTAAGTTCATGTTAAATTAGGATTTTTAATAGTTGATTGATTAATCGACTAAATACTGATTAAGCTAGGAAAATCAATTTAATAATTAAATAATGGGATTGATTCAAGAATAGATTGGATGATTGGTAGAATATTTGGTGGAAATAATTGAAAGCAAATTAATTATGCCATTGATTGATTAATTGTTAGATTATCTTATTCACGACATTAATTAATTGGGTTAAATAATTTATTAGTTAGTTAATTGATTTACTCACTAATAAGTTTAGAGAATGAATAATTGTTTGGTTTAATTGATTAACTATGCTAATTAAAGTTTGATTATTGTGATTAAATAATTTATTAATTAATTAATGAATTAAAGGATTAACAGATTATAAAGTTCGTTAGCGATTATTTAAGTAATTAATTTGATAACTATTAATTAATTGAATTAATTCATCCATTATTATATGGTAATTAATTCTTTAATAGGTTAAATGATGGGATGAAATCAAAAAACTGATTAATGAGTTAATTGAAAGACTAATTAATATATTAATTAATCCATTAATAATTTGACCAACTAATTGATTAAATTGATTTAAGTAGATTGATTAAAGTACAAATGAATTAGTTGATAGGTAGATTAATTAATTCCTAGATTGATTAATTGTTTAATATTCGGGAATTTTTAAGTTAAATAGGATTTAATTTGTTAACTTTAGTAAATTAATCAAGGATTGATGGATTAATTAAATGATATTCGATTAAGGTAATTAAGAAAAACTACAAGGTTAGTTGCATGAACGAATAATTAACGAATAACGTTTAGTTCAATTAATGAGTTGATTGACCTAATTATTGATTAAATTGTTAATTTATTTAATAACAAGTTAATCAACTAAATTGGTTAACTCGTGATTTCTAAATAGAGATTTAATAGAACATGTTGACTTTGTTTGATGAAAGGTGGTTAAGAAGTTGATAATGTATGAGACGGTGAACCTTACCAAAACAAAAGAGTCTGGGAATCCAGCTTAAGAAGGATTCGGTGAACCTTACCAAAACAAAAGAAGTCTGGGAATCCAGCTTAAGAAGGGTCCGGTGAATCTTACCAAAACAAAAGATGTTTGAGAATCCGACTTAAGAAGGGTCCGGTGAACCTTACCAACAGCGGGGTTTGGGAATCCGACTTAAAAGGGTCCAAGAAGCTTACCTAAGAAATCAGTTAACTTCATGTATGAGACGATGATATGATCCAGGGATGCACACCCGGGGAGCGCCCCAAACCATGAAGACTTATGGTCATGTGTATGTTTATGTTATGTGTGTTCATGCTTATGCATATGCTTATATACATGATTATGATTATGTTTATGATTATAATTATGCCTATGTTCAAGTTATGCTCATGATAGGTGTATATATGATCATGTTTATGCTCATCCCTAGTATGTATGTTTATGTCATGCAAGTATGCTTATGCTATATATATACTTATGATTATGTTTATTCTCATGCTTAAGCCTATTTACATGTTTATGCTTACGTTTACGTTCTTCTACTTATGTCGGCGCTTATGCCTATGTTCATGTCTATGAGATGCCAGTAGTCAAGTTCTAAGTTACCTAGCATATGTCCCTTAGTACACTAGATTATCGACGCTAACTATTGCATAATACAGTTTTGAATATGCTGAGTCTCTCGACCCACAGATTTTAACTTTTTCAAATAATGGGACAAATGAGACAAGAGACATTGACCAATGAGCCAGCTCGAGACAATGACAGTACAATCCGAAGACCTTCCAGTTTAATTTTCGCATTAGTTAGGTGTTTTCTTTGAAGAATAAATTCTGAACTATATAACCAGTACCAAAGGTTGCTAGCAATTTATGTTTTAAGAGCTATCTTTATATCTTAGTTGAATTGAGAATCCATTATGCAAGTATGTACAAGCGATGTCCGGAGTTATATATATATATATATATATATATATATATATAAATGAAAAAAAAATAGGGACGCCACACATGTTTAAAAAAGAGATGAATCAAGTTGATATAGGGGACACCACTTATAAGAATTTCCATATATAGGGGTGTAACTAGTAGATCCATTTAAACTTGATTTTGGCTAATCAAAGCTGGAACAAAAATAATTTTCTTCTTTTAGTTGACTATCAACCTCCCCTAGGCTATGTTTACTCTGAGGTGCGGATTGAGGAAGAAAAGGAATTAAAGCAAAGGAAGAGAAAAGAATAGAAATGGAAGGGAAGAGAAAAGAATCCTTACGGAAAGCCTACTGAAAGGAAAGGAAGAGAGGGAGAGGAAAAAAAAGAAGTCAACGGCGGTTGCGCAATGTCAAGATGGTCATGTCTACGGCCATCCACGGTTTGCAACTGCGTGGGGCGGTCGTGCAGTACCTCCCGCACAATGCCGCTTGCGAGAGCGGCTGCGCAGTGCAGCCCTGCGTGAGCGGCATGGCTCATACGGTTGAGGGCAAAGATGCGACAAAGAGGAAGGAAAGGGGCTTCCATCTGATTCAGGCTGATAGAAAAATATTTAAAGATTAATCAATGTACGAATTTACAAATCTAACTGTTTATTATTTTACAATAAGTAAACAACGGAAAAGATGAGTAATCCATTCTTTTTAATGAAATAAATACGAGGAAACTTTTCACGCATAAAATTTTCTCCAATTTTTAAAATAGTCCTCCCAAGTAAATAGGGCATTAGTATTTGATAGGTCTTCTATGTGTAGGGTTGAAGTAGTCCAAGGGGTGAATAGACATTGAACAAATACAAAAATAATATAATGGCTAGCAAATACACAAGAAATGATAAAACAATAATATATGTGGTTTGACTGATGACGCGTCTAGTGCGTCATCTCTAAATTAGTCCACTAATTACACCCTTTTACAGAGAGCAAGCTTCTTCAGCTCCCAACAGTCGGATTTTACTTAAATGCATAATCGATTGCTCATACCACCAAAATATTCTATGATACCATACTCCATATTCAATTAACTCTTTAGTTGACTTTAGTGCCCAACGATTCAACTTTTAGTCGACCAAAACCTTGGGAAACCCCTTCACTTGATTCACAATCATTTATAAGCATATACAAAGATCATGGACTGAGTATTAAGCAAAATCTTGTGCCATGTCAATGTTTCGATCGTTGACTGAAATAATACTATTTCAATATCTTGCCTATAAACAGTACTAGTGGTGAATAGGAGGGGGAAGGAGATGAAGAAGAAAAGATAAAGATAAAACATATATAGTTAAGTTCAAAAACAAATTCATTAGAATGTTATAATTTTAACTTTATCTTATACAAAGACAAACTAAAAGATAACAACTTTATCTCGATTCATTTTGACCTCTATTTTAGCATTGACTTGTGTTTTAGAATGTCAAAGAGTGTCAAGTATAAAGATATTATTGACATAATTAAAACAACACAAGAGATATTGCCTAAGCCGAGTAGTATCGAGTTTTAGTGATTTATCGAAATGATACTACCTAACTCGAATTTTGGTGAGAAATGAATTAAAAGGTTTTAGACTTAATAGAATAAAAACAGAATATATAAAATTTAAATTTAGCAATATTAGACATAATGAAATAATTATTAAGATAAGTGATGACGAGTTGTCTCTAACTGAGAGCTTTAAATATTTAAAATCATTTTTATAAAAAGATGGAAAGATTGAGAGAGATATATCTTATATAGAATACAAGAAGAATGTTTGAAATGGAAGACTACGTCAGGTGTTCTTTATGATCGTAAAGTAATTCGACGACTTAAAGGGAAGTTCTACAAAATGGCGATTGGACCTATTATGTTATATGAAGTTGAATGTTGGGTTATGACTCAAGTACATAAACAAAAGATGAGAATTGTAGAAATGAGAATGCTAAGGTGGATGTGCAGACATACGAGGACGGACACTATAAGAAATGAGAACATTAGAGAAAAAGTCAAGTTGCACTATTGAGGAAAAACATCAGGAGACGTTTAGAATGGTACAGACATACACTTAAATAACTAATAAATATTCCAATTAGGCAATAAAAACCTATTACAAATATGCACATAAAACGAAGAAAAGGAAGACTAAAAAATACTTGATTAATAACAATAAAATAAGATAAAATTTATTTAAATATAGATAATAATATAGTAGAGGATAGAGCTCAATAGCATAAAAAGAACCATATAGCCGACCCCATCTAGTAGGATAAGACTTGGTTGTTGTTTTTGATATATTTCAATCATTCCACCCATGGTTTAAAATTTCGATCCGTGCCGAGGTTTCGGTCTCAGACCGGAACGATAAGGTTTCGGTATCGTATCGTGCCGTGCCGACACAGTTTCGGTATTTTTTATTTATCTATAGTAATTATAAGATAAATA
>JBBMJZ010000048.1:5994646-6005242 GCA_037833815.1 Zingiber zerumbet | reverse complement strand
TGTATATGTGGCCCTGGGGGCGATGTAGAAAGTTTCAGATTGTCCGCCGTACAGGGGAGATGCTGCCGAAATTTCTTCGGACAGGGACTCCTCCGGAGCGTGACAGTCTAGCTGTCTTTCGGATCATTGTTGCTGTATTGTCTCACTGCTATGCAAAGAACAGCCCAAGCTGCTATCGTTCAAATTCCACAACATGTGGACACTGCATGAGGGTTTTCATAGACTACTTGAGGAATCATGGGAGGAGCCGATCACAGGGACAACTCAATTTCACCTCAAATAGATGTTGGTCAGACTCAACAGTTGCAAAACCTAAACAGGTTGCATTTCTAGCACATTTCAGAGAAGGCGAAGCGAGCTGTGGCTGAAATAGAGACTGCCCAGTAGAAAATACTTGTAGGGGAGCCTGCACCAAAGCACTACAGCACCATAAGGTCAACGGCAACCAAGCTAGCTGAGGCGGAACAATCATTTTATCAACAAAAGGCCAAGTGTGTATATCTCAAACAATCTGATCGGTGCAGTAAGTTTTTCCACGATCTTGTCAAGAGGAATAACAAGCAAAATGCACTTGTAACCATCGCCAAAATGTCCACGGAGCAAACCATTAGCATACTTAGGTTTCAAAGAACTTGTATCCAAGGTTTAAAATTTCGACCCGTGACGAGATTTTGGTCCCAAATCAGAATGATACAGTATCAGTATCGCATCATGCTATGTCAATATTTTTTTATTTATATATATTAATTATAAAATAAATATGTTTATGGTGTATATAAAAATAAGTTGCATATTAATTTTGTATAAGTTCTCAATTAATGAACAACTTAATATTATTAGAAAAAATAATTACGCATAGTTTTCTTTAAAGAAAATCAATCTACCAATAACTCGAATTAAAATTGATCCATCAATAATAATATCACAAAATTACTTCACATAAAGCACTATTATATCAAATATTTTTTTCTTAGTCAAAATTTCTTTAACTTCATCAAAATTGCTCCAATTTAGACAAATTCTCTTAAACAATATTATAGTAGTCAAGGTTTCAACTCTCAAGTCATGCTCATGTTTCGATCTTTGAGTGGAACGATACTATTTCGGTATTGTACCAATATTCCCATGTATGGTGTCGGTGGTAAATTGAAAGTGAGGAAAGAAATGAAGGAAAAAAAAAAAGAAAAAGATGGACAACTATTATACAATTAAGTTCAATTTTGCTTTCATATGAAATGTAATGATTTTGGCATTATCTTGTATAGAGACAAGCTAAAAAAGAATAACAATATTATCTCAATTTTAGCATGTAAAGGGTCATTGAGTGTTGACATGAATGATACTGGTTGATATGATTGACACACAGCAATATTATCTTGGCATTGAATTTCAATAACTTGTCAAAATAGTACATTTCAATCATTTTACTCAGCACAGTACACAAAATTTCAAATCATGATAGCAATTTTGGCCAAAGTTTTTATAAGCAAATTAAGTCATTGCTCTATGTCAAAAAAGTTGTGAACAAAACTACTATACGTTGTAACAATTTTGAACAAAAATACTACACGTAGTAATTTTAAACATCACTACTACAACGTGTAGCAACTGTTATTCAAAACTGCTACAATAATGTTGGACTAAGAGTATTTTCAATGAAAACGGGATTGTTATTATAGTATTCTTTTCAAATTGGGACACCCTTTTGATGATAACAAAAATAAGGAGTGCCTAATCAACTCTTAGAAAAGGTCTAAAACTCTCAAGCCTAATCTCCTTACTTGCATCACCTTTCATGGATAAAAAATATGATCACGTTATGGAAATTCTAATTCCCAACATGATCTAGCATTGTCATAAGAGGCCAATGGTAGTGAACTATCATTGTTACAACGTATGGGAAGTAATTTACATTTCACTTTTTGATGATGAAGCTAGTTAACATCATAGTAAGCCAAATAGTTGATCGACTGATATTATCTAAATGTCCAGAAGCATTCCATATATCTTCTTGTGTCCCACTTGAGAGTTAAGTCCCATAAATGAAATGCAATGTTTAGTGCAAGGGTATCGGACTTTCGATTTATGATCAAGACCATACGGTTTTGGTACCGGTATGATTTTGGTACTTTTAAAATCTAAAGTATATTAATTAAAAAATATTTTTATTAGTATTTGATTGTTTAGATAATTTTTCTAATAATTCATCTTCACCTTCATCCTTAAAAAGATTTTTTTCCTTAGTTTATACAACAATTCATAGTCTTTGTTGTTTATCTTATAAATGGATGGAGGAAAAGAACCAGATGAAAGAGAAAATATATTACTCAAGGAAAAAATAAAATTGGTTAAACCGGTTCGATCCGTTTAAAATTAATAAGGAAATTTTTGAGAAATCCTCCTCTCCTCTTTTTCTCTTTTCTTCCATGTTTTCTTTCCACCACCAAGCCTGCCACCTCCTTCCCCTTCTTGACAACGTGCTGGCCTTCCTTCCCAACACCTCATCCTCTTTCTCCTTCTTCCTCCCCATTTCCTCTTCTTCCAGAACCAAAACTGCAGCTTCTTCTTCCTCTTCTCTGGCAACCCAGAAATAGCAAGCTTCTCCCTGTCTTCCAGCTTCCTGTTTTTCTTTTCAGCAAGAAACCAGCATCATAGCATCCTCTCATCTGCTCTTCCAACCACCATCTAGAGCTGCAACCTTCCTCTTCCTCTATTCCAGAAATTCAAACCAACAGCAACAGCCGGCCATTTTCCAGCAACAAGGCCAGCATTCCAGAACCACCAGATTTAGCCGCTGTCCTCTTCTAGCATCAGCAATTCTCCCCCTCTCTTTTCTCTGTTTTTCCAGCAACCAACAGCCTCTTCTTCTTCCCAGCAGCGTTCTCTCATTTTTTTCCAGCATGCAGCAGCAGCAGCCTTTTATTCCTTTCTGTTTCAGCCAACAACAGTAACTCCTGCCTCTTCTTCCAGTCAACAGAATCAAATGTTGTTGCTTCTGTTCATCGCAGTGCAGTAAGTGCACTGCTATCCACCGCCACCACTGTTCATTGCCGGAGTAGAGAAAAAGCCACAACCGGCTATTTAACTTCCTCATTTTCTAAACCTCAAGTAGCCTCATTCTACGATGTTGTCGTTCGTAAGACAACCAATTCAAGGTAAGGATTTGTAAATAATTATTAGTTAATATTGAGAAATAATTAATTAATTTGGGATAATTATGATTCATTGTATAAGTCTGATTGGTTCAAGCGTTTCGCATCAACGGAACGCCCCTATTGTCTCATCAGTCGAAGGAAAGTTGCTAGGTGTATATTTTATTTTATTAAATTTCTATTTAGGTTGGGTTACCTAGTTTAGAATAGAAAATAAATAAATTTGTTAAATTCATGCACATCTTTTCTTAGCAATTTGTGTTTCCTGTCTTCTTTCCTTGATCTCTAGTTTAATAGGAAAATAAATAAATTTGTTAAATTCATGCACCTCCTTCCCCTAATTAACTCCTTTTGATAAACCAACTAGTTTATAGAATTGCATAAAGATCTGATTTCTAGTTTGATTTTTGTTTTGTTGTATTTTCATTTTTAGTTTCATTTATTTTATCTGTACAGTTTGCACTGTATTCATAGAAAACAATATCTAAATAAATAAATAAATAAAATATGCTGAATTTCATAGTTATCTTGGTTATGACTCTTAATTCTCTTTTATTATATTGTCACGGAGTGGGGTACCTCCTGGTGAGTGGGAATTACTCCCCCGGGACGTGACAACCTCTCTTGCAATTCCCTCAACAATGGTTCAATCACCCCTACCTTCCGCAACAAGCAATATTATCCTCTTCTATTTTGTCATTGATCCTTACTATGGTAGATACCACTATCTAACAACATACTGTTACTACATGTGATGACAAAAAAGTCTAACAGAGTATTTACCACAATTGAATTAATTTTTGTAATAGGTACTTCACATTTAATAATGTTCATAAAACCAAGTGATGCAAATTTGGAATAAAATATCATTTTTAATTTTGTTTGGAGTTATTTGGAAATTTTCCAAATTATGATTAAAAAAATCGATACTTAGATATTTTTCTAGTTTGGTAGGATTTCCAATTTCCAAATCATAATCAACTTATTTAATAAGTTGTTGAATCCTTTTAGCTAAGTGGGTGTTTCTCATCAATTTGTTTAAATTTATTTTTCAAGTTTAGTCATAAGTTGTTGGATCCATCTAGGTAAGTGGTTGTTTCTTACCAATTTATTTAAATTTATTTTCAAATTTAGTTGGGTAGGAACCTTAAAAAAGCCCTCAACTCCCCCTTATAAATATCTTTGAGTCATTTCTTACACATTGGAAGGCACATTCAAAGAACAAGATGATGAATACTTTATGATACATGAAGGACAAGACTGAAAAGACGCTATTATTATTCCTTTACACATTAAAAAGAAATATCTAATTAAGGATGCCCACAACTCGCCTAGAATCAAGTTCATCTCGGTAGGGGAGAACGATACGATCTTGGAATAAAATATAATTTTAAATTTTTAGAGGTAATTGGTAGTCTCCAAATTAGGAGAAAGAATTCTTAGGTATTTGGATAATTTTTCTAGTTTGGTAAGATTTTATATCTTCAAATCATAAACAATTTATTGTCTAAGTTGTTGAATAATTTTAGATAAGTGGATATTTCTTATCCGTTTGATTTTATTTTTCAATTTCAGTTAGATTTGAGTCTTTAAAAAGGCCTCTACTCCCTCTTGCAATTTATCTTTGAATCAATAATATTTTCTCTCAATAAATTTCATTGTGGAAGACCACTGCTTCATATTCATCTCTTTCTTCCACAGCCAGGTGCTGCATCACGAAGATGCACTGAGCTTCCACACAAGCATGATAAGGACATGCAGGTGACTACAAAGACATTACTGCTATCGAGATAGGCAAGCTGAACTTGAAGACTGATGAATTGCACACTTAGATAATTAAAATGGTATAGCCTGGAAAAGAAGACGCATGTGATGAGCATGAAAGTAGAGAGCAAATACTTTGGAAGCAGTAGATGCTTGCCATCTCTGAATTTCACGAAGGCGGCTCATCTCCAAGTCAAGAACTTGATAGGTCTCAAGATATAAATCCGCTTGATTGTGCTTCATAGAGTCAGGCAGCTGCACAGACCACACTTTTTAATTTGGGAAAAAATAAAAATGTTGATACTAAAACAGAGAAATTCAGTATGGGTTATAGATGAGACAGGAGATGTCCCATTTTAAACAAGTGGGAAAAGAATCAAAAGTTCCAAACAGAAAACTGATGTCATATTTGTATATATAATAATTCAGAGAATTTCAAGTAAAATCTAACCTCATAATTCAGCATATCAAATATCAAGATGAGCATAAGTGAGGAGAAAAAACAATTTGCATTGTTAAGCCCCATTTTTTATGTTGACTAGGAAAATCTTTTTCCTGCAATCGAGTTTTGTCAAAACTTATATCCTTTTCAATTTCTTTGATTGCTTTCAGTCCCTCTTTATCGTCTTAAAAGAAGAAAATAGAAGTCCAAACCATTGTTTTTTATTTGTTCAATTTGTTTAATCATAAGATTTGTGCATTCAAACATGCTCTTTATTTATTCAGGCTAGCTATAACATGTGTCTTCAAACATGTCCATAACATCTCCATTTTCACAACTAATTATCTATCAGCACTAGACCAAATAATAGCTCACGTATGATCACATCACTTTATCTCAGTACTCATAAATTTGATCATTATGGTCTACACTACATGAACTTTTTGTACATGATTTCTTAATAACCCAATACTGATATATACCTTGTTTTCTTAAACTAGCTAATTAGATATAACTATAGTACTAAAGTATTTTCAAATATCCTAGTTTTATAACTAGCAGAGGTATTTTACATCAAACTTGTAGACCATTACATCGGTAGACTTGAACCTTTAGATCACAGACACTGCCATGGTGTGTAATTATTTATTCGCACGTTTATACAAACAATTATTTTGAGCTAGTTTTGGGCGGGTTTTGTATTGCATTTTCATTTCAAAAATGCATTTAAAGAATAAGCTTTGTGCTAAAGTACATTGTGGGAAATGATTTAGTGTTCTCAGTGGTTGGTAATCAAAATATCAAAATTTCCTTATAAAGCAATTTTACAAACTATAGTATTTGGTATATGTCTGGCAAGCACTTATTAATTCAAGCAAAACAATCAAAACTTAAAATAAATGATATATTGGCATCTCATGTTTTTGTTCTTTTTATTATTATGGCATATAATATAATATTTGTGTTATAAATAGATTGAAATATAAATATCTGTGATTGATTTATTATTTAATCATCATATTCATTGTATCGTATTAAAATTCTAAGTTGTTGGTCAGTACAAATTATTTATGTCTATTTTTAGCAAGATCATTTGTTAAAAATATTCATTTCCAATATAAATTTTAAGATTTTTAACATATGTTGTTTATTCAATAGACTAATTATTTTTAATATATTTGTATTACTTTATTATCTTAATCTATCATGATCACTAAATTAATTGTGATTATATTATTTAATTATTTAAATTATTATTTCAATAATTTACTCTTATGCTATTAAATATCATGGGAGGTAGCCTACTTAGATTCTCATCAAGCAACTATTACAAATACGGGATCTTATATTATCAACTCCTGATCCCCGAAGGCTACTGGACAGAGGTTAACAAATTGATTTACTTAGGTTGGGGGTGGTTTGGGCATATTACTTCCGTAGGTATCCTAGTCCTAAGAAGTCATGGCCCGAATAGTATGGAAGATATACTTAGAGCCTAGTCATGTGGTTATCTTTTGGATGCAGCAAGGAGGCATCTTCCCACTAGGGACAGACAAGATTACTTGGAGGATCGACAATGCACTTTCTGTAGACAGGTACAGGAGCATCTATTCTTTGGATGTCCCCCTATTGCTAGATTATGGAGGATTAGAGATTGGCTGCATATGACACTAGAGATGTCCATCAATCAGAGAGCATTGAGTCTTTGGTAGACACTCCCGTGGGAGTAGGATGATGACAAAGGCTGATCATCTAGCCTTGTCATCTATTATTTATTATATATGGCGAGGTAGAAACTCTAGTTTCTTTGGTGAAGGGCAGTTAGACATTGAGAGGATTTTCAGAAGTGTACAACTTCATATATATCGGTCCTTGAGAGTTTATGCTGATCATACTTATCTGATAAAATATAGTCTAAACATTAATTTTAAAATATATATTATGTTACAATACATGGTGAATTTAAATTAATATTTTTAACAATATCAACAATTAGATATTTTAATTATTTATTTATTTATATTGATTTGTTGAAGTATCTAAAAAGTAAAAACTACTTGAGCAAGCAGCTTTCCGAAGCACTCTCCCAGTTACAATGGAAAAGTAGCTTTGAGAAAGTAGTTCTTTGAGTTACCTTGAATATAGGTCAACCAAAACACCTTAATTAACTCCCTTAAATACTTTGGCCCTCAAATGTGCTCTGGAAAAGCAAACCTAGCCTTAGTATGCTAGAAAGTTAGGAATATTCAATGGGAAACAGATTTCAACTCGTAATTACAGATTTAGAAATGTAGCTAATTTGGTCAAAAACATCAAGTTTCATTCTTGAAAATTCATTTGCAAAGAATAGCATAGCCATTAACCCATCCAAGGAACGCAAAGTAATCAAAGCAAACAGCAGAAGAGAATTTTATACGAGCTCAAACCTGAGGAAGAGCTTTAACACAGCTACGGTATGTATAAAGCAAAGATGCCATCTCCTTCCCTTCATGGATCAAGGTATTCTGCAAAATTATCCAAGATTGCATACTTAAATAAAAGGACATCACAAATCCTGATTCACATGAGAAAAGACCAGCAAATATACATTAACATCAGATGGAAGAAAAATCATAAGGTATAGTACCAATCTGCAAGACTAGTTAGAAGATGCTAAATGATTTATCAACTTTTAGAGAAAAAATCCAAATATTGTATGTCATGGACAAGTCCTACAATTGTAGGTACTATAAGAACTTTAAAACCATTGGAAATTTTACAATTTAAGGCTTGTGCATAGCCAATTTTCTGAGAGCTAAAATTTTATAAGTAAAATCAAACTATAGTCAAATTATCAAGATTACTAGAAGATATATATTCTGTACTAAGTTTGATATGATGGCATAATCCAAAAATATTAGGATGTTAAGGAAAGGTTGTCCGATGCTCATATTATTAAATAGGCAAAGCTACATGAAATGATTTGACTTAATAGGTCTTCAACTATTGGTAGCATTAAATACCGCCAATGTTTCAGGTATAAAAATGATACAACAACCACAACAACAACAATCAAGCCTTATCCTACTAGGTGGAATCGGCTATATGGATCCTTTTATGTCATTGAGCTGTATCTCTTACTATATCATCATCTATACTTAAATAAATTTTATCTTATTCTATTGTTGCTAACTGTAGTTTGGGATAAAAAGAATACTACATCCCTTTATTGAAGAGAGAGACATATTTATATACAAACAAGATCTATTTAGGAAATTATAATTAAGCTAATTACAATTAGCCTGATTGGCCCATATTTATATATTAACTAATTAATTACCAATAATATGGTAATTAATATATACAGATATAGTAACTAATATATACAAATATGGTAACTTATATAGAGAGAGAGAGATAATACTCCCCCTCAAGTTGAAGCATAGATATTAATCATACCCAACTTGTTACAAAGATAATCAACCCGAACTCTATTTAAAGTTTTTGTAAAAATGTCCCCGAGTTGTTCTCCAGTCTTCACATATCCCGTAGAAATCAAGTTTTGTTGAATTTTCTCACGAACGAAATGACAATCGATTTCAATATGTTTAGTTCGCTCATGAAATACAGGATTGGATGCAATATGAACAGCAGCTTGATTATCACACCACAGTTTAGCTGGTACTAAAATTTTAAATCTTACTTCAGTCAAGAGTTGATATATCCATATTATCTCACACAGACTGTGTCATAGCCTTGTATTCTGACTCTATCCATTTTAGAACCTGCTCAATCTGTATCTGAAAAACATTTAATATAAGTGTGCCCATGATTTTTATATACAATACCCCTTCCGAGTGCTCCCTTCAAGTAACACAAAATTTGCTCTAATGCTGCTCAATGATGAATGGTTGGAGATGACATAAACTAACTGACAACACTGACTGAATATGCAATATCTTGACAAGTTATGGTAAGGTAATTTAACTTCCCAATCAACCTTCGATATCTCTCAAGATGTTTCAATAGTTCCCCATCTCCTGTGAGATGCATATTCTAAGTCATTGGAGTACTATAAGGCTTCGCCCCCAATTTTCCCATCTCAGTTAATAAGTTGAGTATATATTTTCTCTGAGATAGAAATATACCTTTTTTACTCCTCATAACTTCCAACTCCCAAGAAATACTTTAGCACCCCCAAATCTTTGTATGAAATTGAGTATGAATAAAAGATTTAAGAGATGAGATTCCCGTAGTAACACTTCCAGTAATAACAATATCATCTATATATATACAACTAATAGAATAATACCTATTCATGACTGCTTGTAGAACATAGAATGATCAGACTTGCTTTTCGTCATACCAAAATTTTCAACAATCTTACCAAATTTTCCAAACCAAGCACGAGGACTTTGTTTTAAACCATATAAAGATTTTCGAAGACGACAAACTTGTCCTGACTCCCCCTGAGCAAGAAAACCAAGAGGTTACTCCATATACACCTCCTCCTGAAGATCACCATAAAGAAAAGCATTCTTGATATCAAGTTGATGTAAAGGCCAATGATAAATAGCGGCCATCGAAATAAATAATCGAACAGACGTCAACTTTGCAACAGGAGAAAAAATATTAGAATAATCCACCCCATAAATCTGAGCATAGCCTTTAGCAGCAAGACGAGCTTTTAATCTTGCAACTGACCCATCCGGATTAACTTTAACTGTCAATACCCATTTGCATCCAACAGCCCATTTCCCTGAAGATAAATTGACCAAGTTCCAAGTATCATTGTTTTCTAAAGCATTCATCTCCTCTATCATTGCTTCTTTCCAACCAGGATAAGATATGGCCTCACGCACAGTCTTAGGAATAGAGATACAAACAAGTGAAATAATAAAAGAACAAGAGGAAGAAGACAGACCGTTATAAGAAATAAAAGAAGAAGTAGGATAAGAACACTATCATTTACCTTTACGTAATGCAATAGGAAGATCATCGCTCGGGACTGGATCTAATGACGAAGTAGTAGGTGTAGAATATGAATCTAGAGAGTGTCGCCTAGAGTAGGTTTCAACAAGGTTTAAAATTTCGACCCGTGCCGAGGTTTCGGTCCGAGACCGGAACAATACGGTTTCGGTATCGTATCGTGCCGTGCCGATACGGTTTCCGTAATTTTATGTAAACATTAAATCAGTAAAATATATAAAATAATTAAAATATATATATACGAATATAAATTTGATTTAATAGAATTTT
>JBBMJZ010000048.1:5983628-5994546 GCA_037833815.1 Zingiber zerumbet | reverse complement strand
GGATTTATTATTATTGACAACCTTAAACCTATCAATAATAATAAATCCAACATAATGCCAATGTGCATTGAATCCATAACACAAAATGACACAATACTGCACATTGAATAACCAACCAGATAAAAATATTCAAACTCAAATAAATTGTAACAAATATATGAGAACAAATGCTATATAATATGATGTAATTATACATATAAATTTGAATAACAATACATGAAGAAAAAAATTGATCCGGACATGAAATGTCTAAGGAAACAAAAGAAGTATTGAAGTGCAAACAAGTTATTGAATAGCTTACAAAGTTATTTAACTTGGTATTAAAAAAAAATACATGATAGGTTTAGTATTTTGTACAGATAATGTTCCAATAAAGGTATGGAAGTGCCTAGGAAAATAATGTATTGAATGACTTACAAACTTATTTAACTTGATATTGAAAACAGAAAAAAATGTGTGATTAATGGAGGGTAAATACTCTAGTTCCCTTATATAATAAGAACAAATGAGACGTATAAAATTGTGCAAATTATAGAGGTATTAAACTAATGAGTCATACCATGAAACTTTAGGAAATAGTAATAAAATAAATAAATAAATAAATAAATAAAGGAGACCACAGACCGAAAATTAATTTGAATTAATAAAAGTCATACATCTTCTAAGGCAACTAATTTAAAAGTATCAAGAATAAAAGTAAAACCCACACATGGTATTCGTAGACCTAGACAACTTTATCTGAGTGCCCAGATAAATTATATGAAAAATTCTAGAAAAGAGAGGTGTTAACGTAGTGTATATTGAACTCACTAAGGAAATGTATGGGGATGTAACGACACGAGTAAAGACTTCAAGCATATTAACCGAAGTATTTCCCATAAAAATAGAATTACATCAAGAATCAACTCTAAGTCTCTATCTTTTTACACTAATCATAGACGAATTGGGCACATCCAAGACACGGTATTATAGTGCATATTATTTGTAGATGATATTTTTTTTGTTAGATGAGACACGTGAAGGAGTAAATGCTAAACTCGAATCTTGGCGGGAAAACTAAAAGTGAAAGATCTTAGACTTAATAGAGTAAAAACGGAATATATAGAATTTAAGTTTAGCAAGATTAGACATAATGAGACAATTGTTAAGATAGGAGGTGATGAGTAAGTATTTAGGATCTTTTTTGCAAAAGGATGAAGAGATTGAGAAAGATGTCTTACATAAAATACAAGCAGAATTATTGAAATGGAAGAAAACATCGAGTGTTTTATGTGATCATAAAATACCTTTAAGTTATACCTCTAAAACTTAAAGGAAAGTTCTAAAAAAAATACTCCAAAGAGACGTTTAAGATAGTGTGTACATGTACTTATAGACCAATAAATGATCTAGTTAGTCAATGTGAATTTATGACAAATATGTACATCAACAAGAAAGAGAAAGATAAAAAAAGACTTAGTAACAATAAAACAAGATAAAATTTATTTAAATATAAATACTGATATAATAGGGGATAAAGTCCAATGGCGTAAAAGGATACCTAGTCGGATAAGGTTTGGTTGTTGTTATTGTTGTTGATAGGTTTAGTATTTTGTACATATAAAAAATATATAAAAAAAACAAAGTTTTGTAGCACGATGAATATAAGGCAATGTCTCATTCACATTAGATGATGTGGATTAAGTCACTTTATTAACACACCAAACACATTGAGGTTACTAACAATTGATTCATGATGTCATTATGTCCAAGAAGATTAGTGTATCATATACCTCAGAAGTGGGCAAAAAACCTTTAATATACCTGACCTTAAATATGTTGTGACTTAGGTTAAGGTTGCGCTTTCAAAAGCCCAACCCAAACCACTTAATTAACCTATAGACTATAAAGTTATGTTACAGTCATAAATAATTAATTCATGTCTATTTTTTTAGTTCATTCATCCTAAATCTAAATATCTAATAACTACATGCATTACTCATAAATATTCAGCTCATGATTTTTCTCCTTGTTTTTCATTCACTTACTCATTAATCATATCTATTCTACTTCCGAATCTCCTTACAGTCCTTTCTAACACCATGCTCCCAAAAAATAAGGCCCAACTTGTCATCTCAGTTGATGGAGTCAGTCTCCCTACTCATGACTCCTTGACATCAGACACCAAGCTCGTAAGAGACCGGACTCGAGTAGTAATCTCAACTCCTAGTGCCCAATTCACCATGTCTATTCAACTCCCAAACACCTAACACGCATTCCCAGAGGCTAAGAACTAACTCATTCCTGGTGGTTTTGCTACTCTGTAGTTCTTCCTTCTTGTTGATTCTTGGTGAAAGCGCAGCATGTAGGATGGGTGAAGTTTCTGTTGCTTTAATCACTAGTAAGCATCCATACAGCTTAGGTCCTCCTCGTTTTAGTTAAATTTAACATCATCTTTCTATTCATATAATGGCTCTCATTTGACAATATTTGTTCAACTATTTGAACAACAATAGCCCATGCTGATGAAGATGCAGAAAAGTCTCACCCTCAACTTATGTCTCAGTGGTAGATGTAGTAACTTGTTTAGTTTTAAAAGACTTACTAGTCCTGATAGAGTAGTCCAGTATCCAATATTTCTATAAATGGTAATGTAAGGTAGGTTTTGACGAACTTATAAGCTTGCATCAGAGATTTAAAAAAAAAGGTAATCAAAAATAATGGTGATCCTACAACTCCCAAAACATTGAAGATCACTTCATACCAAAAGGAAGCAATTGTGTTCATCTCATTCCTAGAATGTGATCTAGCAACTGATTTAACATTCAAATATTCAAAAAGTTATCTAGGAGATAAGATTGTAATCACCATGCTGAAACCTATAAAAGACTAAAACCTGAAATAATCCAAAACAATTTGGAAAGGTAACCAAACCCCAAAAAAACAATTTTGAGTTTGGGTCTGAGTTCAGGGCTTTTATTATGCCCGAACCTAGCCAAGTTGGGTTGAGTTTCTTTTTAAATCTAACCCAGACCCATGCTCACCACTAATATACCTTTTCCAATGAATAAGTTGTTGACATTTTTACCAAGTCTCTTCCAACAACCTGATATATGTTGCTAGGAAACAAACTAAGCAAAGCAGATATTGATGATCCACCTTGAGAAGCAGTGTTTGATAATAGAAATAAATAACTTAGTCATGGCATCACCTAGTCTAATGGCCTTAGTTAAATTTTACTTAACATTCAACTTATAAATCCATAAGTTGCTTTCCTATTTCTAAATACAATAATACGTTATCCAAGATTTAACTTGAAGTATCAAATCACCAGGACATATGCACTTTCAAATACTTACAAAATCACACAAGTAGTGGGTAAAAAATCCTAAAGCCATTGGAAATTACAATAGAATACACAGGCCTTATATTATGTTCAGTTGTCAGACAATATGATGGATAATATTTCACTACTATAGATAACAAGTTAAAAAAGAAGACTTTTGTACCAATAGGACTATTAGTGGCGCATCTTTCAGTAGATATAAGAATAGCTAGTCCTTGTACTTCAGGTTGCTCATCCTGTGAAAATCACGATTTCATTAGTACAATTCTAAGTTCTAATCTGAAAGCAGCATGTGCTGAAAATTTGTGCACTTCAGAATTCAAATGTTGCAAAATTGAAGAGTAATTATAGATTATTCAAGTTAGAAGCACTGGAGAGTGGAGACTAATTTTCCCTAGGCCAAAAATAGCCAACCACAGTGGCATATTTCCTTTACTGTCGTTGTAATTCTCTGAACAATAAAATGAGTCTAATTGAGAACCGTCTATCAAGTAGTGAACTCAGTGCATCTTAAGGAGACCCTCCAAGTGTGAAAGAGTGGTGGTATGATGAAGTTCAGGAGGACCATCTTCACCAAATTGTGTTGAGCTATACACGAGGCTAAGGTGAAAACTAAAAAGTGAAACATGAGGGGAAAGCGGGGGAAAAAATAAAAAGAAGAATTTTTAGATTATATGCCCCCTAATTTGTTACATGGTGGAGCGAACAGAAGAAGACGACGAAGGGAAACCGAAAAAAAAATTACAACGAAACATTAACAAAAATGTGAATAATCCCCAGGATAAAAATGGAAAAGAAATGAAAGGGCACTGAAAACGGAGTTGGGCATTTTGTAAGCAATGAAGTAGAGAAGGAACGAAGCTTGGATCTGGAAATACCTCCAAGGAGAAAGTTGAAAGAGCTGCAATGGCTTCTTCGACTGGAATCGCCATAGATCTCTTCCTCCTCCGACCCCTTCCCTTCCCTGTAGGAACCGAGATCAGCAGGAGATCGGGGGTGTTGGAGGTGACAGTGGTGGGATGGGCGTGCTTCCGAGTCTTTATTTAAGAAAGTGGGCCGGGGAGTAGACTAGTGGAAAGAGAGTAGACTTCAAGAAAAAGGATTATTTTGCTATCCGATGCCAAATATAGTTGGTATATATCTATATAGATATATTACTGCTGTTTTTTCTTGCTCTTATTATTTACTACTATTATTTTGTTCTATTTCTATTATTTGAGTAAATATATTTTATTTATTATTGCTGATATTATTTAGTGGTTAGTCTTATTTACTGTTGTATTACTATTTATCTATTTACGGTTTATTATTCTACTTTACTGTATTTACTATTTCTATGTTATTGTCACTATTTATTGTTACTATTTAGTATTTACCGTTGTTATTAGAAAAGTAAAACAACAAAATATTAAAAAAATTAAACTCCTTAAAAATTGGTGTAAGGGCTCTAAGATCCTTAGGACCTAACACTTTACAAATAAAAAGTAATTTAAGAACACTCAATAAGAAAAAACTTTTGATTTCTCTCAATAATTCATTAAAATAAAAAACATTGGATATAGTAACTCTACTCTAGTAAGCCAAGGAAACTAAATACTAGAACAACAAAATAACATCATATTAGCATTACTTATCTTGTCATATTATAGGCTTATAATATTAGAAACTCAATTTCTTACCCTGAAAACCCATATTTATAAAAACAATTACACAAACGATCTAAAAGAAGCCTTAGAAAACTTAAATAAAGACTTCGGTAAACTTTCTTTAGGAAAAACAATTATCCAACAATCACCCACTACCTATAAGTTTCTTACCTACAAAACCCAAGAACTCCCTTCTAATGAATCTATGAACAAGAACACAAACTGAAAGCTTTTCTAGACCATCATAAACTTTAAGACAACTAAATAGAAATTTATCTATGATACCCAAGAGATCATTGATAAATATTACTACTTATCAATTAGAAGAATTTATAGTTATTGAAGAAAATCTCGACACATTTTCTAATGAACAATTAAATACTCTAAATCTAAGAAGAATATATAATTAAGGATTATTATCTTTCTCCACAGCACTCTATAGACATCACAAGGCATAACCAGTTCATCTACTAGACGGAGGTAAAGAGAGATTTACACTTATGAATGAAGAATCTGCACAAACACTTTTGCATAGAAAACATAACTACATACATTTATGACTAATTGTGTTTGGCCTAAGAGGACTTACTAAAAACAGCATAAGAGCCAAAGTATTTTTAGTCTTTTACAACTCAAGATTTTTTAACAATGATAAAGTCTTTATTGGACTCATTAAAATTGATATGAATAGCAATTTATGAATTACATACTTCTGCCCAAACTTCAATAAGATTATTCCAGACTTTATAGAGCATATTAAAATCTCAGTTCAAGCCAGAGGATATGGAGACTTTTAAAGGCATAATATCCAAATAGACATAATTTTTTTAAGAAAAACAATGACTAATATTAATAATAGTTTTAAAGTTCAAATTACTAATATTATTGAAACTCTTACTACAAAAGGAATTTATTTACTCCAACCTAAGGACTTTTCATCTGCTCTACTTGCCGAATTAGATTATTGAAACCCTTACTACTTTCCTCGAACTATTTACTGTTCTACTTTACTACCACTATTTACTATTTACTGTTACTATTTACTGCTCTTAGAAATATAAAATAATAAAATATAAAAAAATCTTAAACTCCTTAAAAATAATAGTAAATAGTGGCAGTAAAGTAGAATAGTAAATAGTAGTAAGATTAATAAAAAATAATACCAGTAATAGTAAAACAAAGTGGTAATACTAAATAGTAGTAGTAGAAAAATAGCAGTAATAATGAGGTAATTTTTATACTTTTTTAAGATTTAAGAATACTCTGTTTTATCTTTTTATTCTTGTTTATTTTCTAAGAACCCTCACCTGTTCAGGATCTCTCACCATTTAACCATTGTCTCGGCTTTTGCATAAGAGTTTAGGTTAAAGATATCCTTCTTATTTAGCCCGCACAAGTCTTATATGGTTTTTTTTTCAGTTATTCCTGATATAGTTATTGTTCACCTGTCTGTTGCTAAGATAAAAACTGAGGAAAAGACCAAGAAAAGATAGACGAAATAAAGTTTAGTTATAAACGGAATAGAGTTCAGTTATAGATGGAATAGAGTACAATTCATCATAAAAACAAGCATGGATCTTATTTAATGGGGAATTTTTATAGGGAAATGCAAACAGAAAACTAAGATGTTTATATATTTTTACATAAAGACAACTTATAAAGAAAATTTACCAACACACTTGAGCACACTAAAAAACACACTAGGGAATTTGGACAGTTGAGTTGGCAGTGGGAGAAGTGGATGCCTCGAGAAGAGGGGTTTGAGGGCTTTTTATAAGCAAGAGTAGAGAGTGTTTGCTTGGAGAAGAAGGAAAGCAATGAGAGAAGAAAATAAAGGGGCCTGGAAAGAGGAGGCTTGGTGAGGGACAGGTGGAAAGCAACAAGAGAAGAAAAGAGGAGCTTGGAAAGAGGAGGATTAGTGAAAGACAGGTGGTTGTCCTTTTGTCTGGGTGAACACACTATTGTGTAAATGGAGAAAAACATCATGGATCATGTTTTTAAGTACAGTGTGTAAGGAACTATAATGCTAAATATGCATAAAGCATAGTGAAAAAACAAGTTCCTTTCCAGAAGAT
The DNA here is from genome assembly GCA_037833815.1 of Zingiber zerumbet. Classification (NCBI taxonomy): domain Eukaryota; kingdom Viridiplantae; phylum Streptophyta; class Magnoliopsida; order Zingiberales; family Zingiberaceae; genus Zingiber; species Zingiber zerumbet. Next base: position 5,987,500 of record JBBMJZ010000048.1, on the reverse strand, counting down.
CTATGTGAAGGAAAACCATATGCTAAGTATTTGTTAAAGGGAGTTATACCTTTGTGCGTGGACACAAACTCCCGATAGCTAGGATCTCAGCACGATCAAATGTTCACGCCTCTTTCAGTATTCACATGAACAAGTCCTCATCTGTCTCACGAACTCAAGAAGTGGAGAAGAAAATCAACCAAAGGTTTTGTTAGCAACCTCTTTGGAAGATTCGACCAAGAGTGGAAGAGAAAAGAAGAAGAAGAGCAAGAACAAAATTCTCTTCATGAAAATAAATCCAAAACCCCTTTCGTACTCATTCATTAAATTGTCTTAATGTCAATTGCCTTAATTTACATTAATATTTGTCTTCATCTAATGCATTGAACAATTCAAATTGACCACTCTTCATCTAATGCATTATCAATTCTAAATTGAACACTCCTCTTCCTTCATGAATTCATTTTTATTAAATCAATCAATGAGTTTAACTCATTAATCATTAATCCAAATTAACTCAATGAGTTTAATTTGAATTAGACTTAATCCAATAATTAGATCCAATTGTGTCTAACTCAATGAATCCAATTTGAATTAGACTTAATCCAATGATTCATCATATAAACCTATCTCTAAATCAACTTGTTCTTTATGTGTGACCTAATAGGTTCTCATAATGTTAGCAATATCTCTAAAACTATTTTATATACATAAACAATGAGTGACATCTAGCAAGGTATCATTGCTACCCAAGTGACGAAAATGTCGAGATCTAACCTAACTTTTCCATGTCTATCATCTTATACGACTCAATCCTTCTATCCTTGATATCTAGATTGATTAATAAGAAATAGACCATGTCATTCTTTTATTAATCTTTTGTGTTTCTTGATCTCTAAGTAGACATACTTAATCAAATAAGTTCAATATCACATATTGACTTATTTAAGCATGGTCATGCATTCTTGTGTCTTACTAATCAAGGAGGCCACAAATATTTCTTCCGTCATATAGAAGGGATATATCTCATATACATCACTCACATTCCTCCGCATAATTTATTGCATACCCAGTGATCGACTTTATGGTCTACCCTGTTACAGGTGGCGTTTGTCGATACCAAATTATACAACTTCTTATGTAGGGAACCATAGTAATTTCAGGTCTACTGACTATTTATACTAATAGTCATATGAGAATGTGTATGATACTCATATAACGATCCATGAAACATTCATGGCGGGTCATTTAGTATATTTTCTCTAATATATACTCATGTGTCAACTTTATATCTCATATCCATGACTTGTGAGATTAAGTCATCCGTTGACCTACATGCTAGTCTCAACGTATTAATATTATACTTGTATATTAATGCTTGACTAGGAATAGTTAAGAGTAGTATTCTATATATCCATAACATTCCACTATCAATTCAATTAATTGATATATTGTAGACTAGAACCTACTACCCTAGGACATTATTATACGTATTTATTCGGCACTAAACTGAAGCAAATGTAATAATCAACTTTATCTTTTATTAATAAGTGAAATATGATATAAAAAGTGTCCTTGTCATAATTGGTATTAGGGTTAATACTAACAAAGTGACCATGAGAGATTTTACTGGGAGATGTTGCCATTAAGTTTCCATTAGGTTATATAGGTTATTGTCACCTGTAAGGTCTAGAGAGGGAGTTTGTGAGCTTCTGACTAGGTTTGATTGCATGCTTCTGTAGAGTATTACTCAGTATACTCTAGCAGAGAGGACAGAACTAGATAGTTGCTTATGGTAGAATCATTTAGTTTTTCTTTGATAATGTTGGAGCAGAAAGGAAAAAATTTGGTGCCCATATCCTTTGGCCAATAGAATTTTTCAGTATAGGTTTCTCCTACTAGAAGGTAATTGTCTGGGCCTATTAAACAATCCCAAGCCCAATTGGTTCCTTGTATTGATGCTCTCCAATATTTTAGTTGATCTCTAAAAGTAGGAGGAGCTTCCCAATCAAGATCTTCAAGTTTGGTTTGAATACCTCTAACTTCATTGATGTCTAATTTAGCTAGATGTTTAACTGGTTTAATATTAAGGTCAATCCATTCAGGAGGAGAGCTGTCAAAAGTACAGACTACAAAAGTTTCTTCTTTTAATTTCTAGGGCCAGAGAAATAATAGTGTCAAGTTTTTTTAGGAAAATCTTTGATAGAATCTGGATTATGTATCCAAACTTTAGAAAAATCTGAATCTTATGGTCTAGAGAAAGTGACACATAACAAGAGAATTTATTGCCTACTAGCTTCTGTATGGTTGTTAGAAAATAATTTGTTAAAGCATTAATAACTACTATCTTATGTCCAGAACTGCCAAGAATGGTTAGAATGTGTCAAATGTTATCAATAAGACAGTGCTGTATGTGATCTAACTTGTCTCTGAATATAGAGTGGAACTGATCTTCATGTTGTGTGAACTGTTGTAATTCTTGATTTTCAAACCTTAATGTTTTAGTGGTAAATGATATTCATACCTTCCTTTGTCTATCCATTATCTGAAAGAAAAGGAGATTAGTGTAATAAGCAAGATAAAGTATCTGCTAAAGAATTGTTAATTCCTTTTATATATTCCCAGTGAATACGTAAACCTTTATTAATAGTGGTATCTGTGAATTTTAATCATCTCTTAGTACTTAATCCTTTTCGTAATCCTTTCGTCTATTGGCTATATTTGACCATAGTTTCACAGTCTATCTAATAATAATTCTTGTTTATTATAAATGAATAATCAGAATGCTTCTAGATAATAAATAACAACTAATATTTCAAAATCTAGTGAAGTTAAATGTCTTTTTTCTTGAAATTTCCTAGAGGCATACCTATATAAGGTTTTAGTAGTTTTAGGATAACATTTGGAAGTTTTTCTAAATAAAATGCCTCCCCATCCTGTTTTATATCCATAAGTTTTAATGATTAAGTAGTCAGAATCAAGTGGGAGTGTTAATATGAGAATTGTTTTCACTAACTGTTTAATTTATTGTACAAGTGTTATGTTTTGTTGATTAAAATATTTTTTGTTCGATTAAGGAGGTCTTATTGTATAAGGGACCGCTAATTTTACTGATATCTTTTAGATAAGTCTTCATAATTGAGAAGTCCTAAGAAAACTCTTAGAATTTTAATATCTTCCATTTTATCTAGAAAAGCAAGGATTTTAGCAGAGATATGAGGCTGAATGACTATTTATCCCTAACTTATCTCAACTCCTAGGAAATCAATATGAGTAGTTGTTATTGTTGAGATTTTCGGACCGCAAAAACCACTTTTTGCGTTGCGGAAACCCCGAATCCCATGCCACAGGATCCGTGCGAAGTTTAAAATTTTGAAAAAAAACTTTCACGTACGAGTTTTTTAAGCCTAGATCTACACTAGATCTACAAAGGAGAAGAGTTTACCCTTGATGTGAAGCCCTTCGCTTAATCCCGCTCGTCCAAAGTTCACCGGATCTCAAGAGCGTCAAAGTAGACACTCCTCTATGTGTATCCACACAAGCAAGAGATGGAGAAACCAAACAAAAAGGTGTGCTAGCACCTTTGAAAGGTTCGGCCAAGGTGGAGGAGAGGGAGAAGAAAAATTGAGAGGAGGAAGAAGAAAGAGGTTACACACACAAATGAAACCTTACAACTTGAATTGATGTGGCCGGCCACATTAAGAGGGATTGTAACCTCCATGGGATGCCAAGAGTCACAACTCTTGGTAACTCCCATTAGGTGGCATCCCACTTAAGCAAACATGATGATGTGGAGCATCATCATTGGCCCACATCTTGCCAACTCACCAATGAGGTGGCAAATGGTCAAGTCAAACTTGACCCTTCATCTTCCTCTCAAGTCAAGTCAAACT
>JBBMJZ010000048.1:5958966-5972755 GCA_037833815.1 Zingiber zerumbet | reverse complement strand
TTCTTTTCTCTCTTTTCTTTCCCCTAGGGATGGCGCCCACCTCCTCTCTTCCTCCTAGGGCCGGCGCCCCACCTTCTCATCTCTTCCTCCCTTTCCTCCCTCTAGGGCTGGCGCACATCTCCCTTGATGGTCGGAGCTTGGAGGAGAAGAAGAAGAAGAAGAGAAGAACCACCCTAGGTGGTAGGCGGTTTAGAGGAGAAGAAAAAGGAGGCGCCCCTTTTCTTTGCATCTTTTGGTGATATGCGGCTTGGAAACAAAAGAAGGTTCGGGTGATTTGTCTTGGTAGATTGTCACCCACACGACGTCCAAGAAGAGGAGAGGAATACAGCAGAAGATCCACAAGATCTTTATTCCACAGTGCAATTAGTTTGTTTTTCTTTGTATGGATTCTGAAATACTAACACAAGATGCTACGATCTTGTGCTTCGATCAAGGTGTGTTTTGATCAATCAAGAACTTGCTTGATTGATTAAACGCATGTCTGATCAAGCATATGGTTTGCTAGGAATAGTTCTGTCCTTGTACAAATTTTTGTACCGGGAGTTTATGCAGAACGGAATTCCGAGCGCCAACAACTCTTTGCTCATGACTTACTAGTTTGCTAACAATAACATGTCACGCAAATGCACGCAACATTGCTACCATCTTTTGTTAGCAACTTGACTGGCATGAAAGTGTTGTCCTTGTATGTTTATGAGAGTGTCTTTAGTTTATTTAACAAGTTGGTCATAGATGGTATCTATGCTGCATAGAGGAGTATTAAAGAATTTATCCAAGAAATGTATTTGATAGGGTTATTGGTCAAGTGGGTTGTGCATTAGTAGTTCTAAATTTAAGTTTTTGTATGAGCTTCAATATGAACAAAATGATATTAGAAGATATTCTTCATCTAATTCATTGTGAGTCTTGTTGGTTGGCCTCTAAATATTTCCGAATTGCTTTTGATATATATCATTACATATTTTTATTTAGCATCTTACTAAAAATATATTTTCCTTTTATGCATCTCCTTTTCCTCCATGTTTATTTTTATAAAATAAAGTAATCATTGCAATGTATCAATATATTGAACACTAGCATTCCCCTTATGATCATAGTTAGAGATTAAATAACAATATTCTAAAAAATGGTGTAAACCTAGGCAAAATGGAAGGAACCACTTCACCTAGTGAATAGGTTTCCCTTAGATGAATATTCCAAAAAGCATTCCAAGCTACCCTCATAGGAGCTCTAGGCAAGCTGTCCAACCAAGTTAATTAAAAAAAGGTTTATTTTAATTTTCTTGATAGTTTTATTCACCTAGAGAGAGCTAAACTAAATTGTTATGAACTTACACGATTGTAGCATAATCCTAAATTATCCACATTTTTATATTGTAGCATGACAGTAATTTGAACTTATATGTGAGATTCTTATGTGTTTTATTGAGATGTGCCAATTTGGATTTTTGAATTGTATGTTTAGTTATAACTTGTTTTGTAATGTTATGTTTAATTTCATTGCAATGTGAAATATGATGTGTATTATTGTTGTTAAGTGTTTAATTAGCATTTATCACTTGTTTACCTGCGAATATAAACTTGTTTTGTTTTGACTAATAATACACTTTGTCACATATATATGTTAGTGTTAATCTCAAGCAATTTATTTTAATGTTAATTGTCTAAACTCTCGCCTATCACCCAGCTGTTATGTAGTTGGCTGACCACCTACTGGCTAAAACTACATTTTGAAATCTCTACGGAGAATGATATTGCCCACAACCTCCCCTTCCTCATCATTAAACTCTTCTACTTTAGATCCTTAATCTTCTTTTACTCTTGATTTAATGCCATCAACAAGATAATCATTAGAGGTCATTCTTCCCTGCCCCACAATCCTCTTCTGATCCTTCCTCTGAATCTCATTTTGATTGTCACCACTTTGATTATCCTTTATCAACATCTTATCTTCTCATTATCCAAGTAAAATCTTTTACCTCCAAGAGCCACTCTTCTTCTCAAACTAAAGCTTTAAGTGATTAGATGCATCATCACATGATTACCAATTATTTTTCATATAAATTCATGAAGATGCATAGAACATCTAATTGCTAAGAGAGACTTACAATCAAACAATAGTAATTCTATAATATCTTATAATTAAGGGATTAGTAATAATTTCTTAAAGTAGCAAGGTTTTTTGGAATATTTTAATTAAAATTGCTAAAACCCTTCTTTCCCTCAATTCTATGATCCTCTATGGGCACTCATTGCCACGTGTGACTGAGTCATCAATTTATTCCTACAACCCAAGCTTCCTCTAACTCTTAACTCTGTGTCATCCGTTTATAGCAAGCCAACTTCGCCTGGGGAGTTTCACAACAACAACAATCATAGCTTGATCAATCCATTGTTGCAACTAGTATTTACGAGACACAACCTAAGTGACTCATCCTCCCTCACTCTATAAAACCCTTTAAGAGATAGTTTTGTACCCTTAACTTTCCCGTAGAATTGCTCACTTCCCCCTCTCCACCTCTTCCTCCACCCATTGCATGCAAGATGACTTCCCCTTGTTGATCAATCCATATCTTGGTAAGTCATTAAAAGGGCTTGGATTTGGTTTAGATTGCTACCCTTACAATTTTATGCCTTCGAAATTATTAGGGGAAACATCATTAATTTTGATTAGTCAATTTCGACCCCCAGATAAGATTAATGATAATGCTGGAGGATCAACTTTTTAACCCCTAGTGCCCTCAAGCAAGTTCTATGATCCCATGCATTTGAACAATATAAAAATGGAACAAACAAATTGAATTTTTTTTTTAAAAAAAAAATCTTAATGGAGAAGGATGGATGGTGGTCAAATGTGGTAATGTAGATTGCCAAGTGAAATTTTAATTCACAAATCAAACATTTGCACAAAAGGTCCCCGATAAAAATCTAGATTCTATCTAGTTAAAAGCAAAAGGAAACCAACTTCTCAATGCAAAATGCTTAGGAGGAATCATTGTCCTCATCAAGCAAAAACAAGAATAAAAAATCTAGTTTTTCCAAGCTGCATCTATCTATTACTTTTATACCTTTTTTATTCAATGGAGCTCCATTTGTTGTGATATTATACATTTTCATATAAAATTATTTGTCCCCAAATACAACTTTGTTATAGCTGTTCACAAACAAAGGGAAATAGTATTCCACAAAAATAGTTTTCATATGGTATTCAAAATGATCAAACAAGACTAGAATAAAGAACCTAGTGGAAAAATAATGTAGACATTTTCCAGAATATAAAAAGGGCATGAAGCTCTGGCCCATGCGGGTCCCGAGGAAGGGTCTATCATATGTAGTCTTACCCTGCTTTGCAAGAGACTGTTTCCGAAGACATTTTCTAGAATATATATGGTAAAAAATTAATTATATAGAAAAGTGCCTGCATTCTAGAAATTAATTACCTGCATCCATAAGCATGCTATTGCCATTGGAACAAATAGAAGCAGCACTTGCCAAGTGACTTTGGACATAACTCCAACTATACCAAGAAGTTGTATCGTCGTTGCAGCAAACCCACCTAGTCTGAAAGGTATATCAAGATCCATGACGGTTTGATCCACCGAAACCTGATAATTCAAAGAGAAAATTAGAAGAGAGAAATATACCATATAATGCCACAAGTATGTTCAGTATTGCCTAGGAACAAAAAGAGATGCTTACTCGATTAAGGATTCTCCCAGCTGGAGTAGTATCAAAGAATGACATTGGAGCTCGAAACACAGTCCTAAGCATTCTCAGAAACAACTTCTGTGAAGCTGCTAACCCAAATGTAGCTACAAGAACAGCTCTAATAAAAACAAAGAGTGAACTCCCAAAAGCAAGGCTCATATAAACAACTAAAAGAAGCATGTTATCTGCTTTTGGTTTGTCTCCTCTAGTTTGAGGATTTGCCCATGCCATCCACCAGTTGCTTGCTATTTGGAGCACCTGAAATATTACTTGAGCAAGGATGATCAAAGGTATTAGTGTTCCTTTGTATGCTGCAGCCATATATGACAAGTATACTTTCAAGCTAACTCTTCCTCTTTCACGCTCCTCTTCTTGAGACAATAGTTTCTTCTTCATGCTTTTGACTTTCTTTTTCTCTTTTACTGCTTTTTCTTTAGATACTTGTTCATTGTCTGGTATTTCACTTTTCAAATTGTCAATGTTACTTGGACTTTGTGTTAATCTTTTAATTGAGGTGACAGAAGAGTTAATATCAGTGGTTCCACTTGAGTCTTCCAAAATATCCATTGTTTCAATTGCTTCACGGTGAGCTGAAACTAACGCATTGAAGTCGGTTCCAGAATGCAAGAGCTCTTCATATCTGCCAGCTTGTATAATGCGGCCATTTTTCAGGACCTGCAAAGAAAGTGACTTTTCTAAACTATCATTTTCAGGATGGAACTCAAACACAGGGATAATTGTCAATTCAACAGTAGTTTACTAAAATGATATTAATTTTAGCATAGTGATGAGAATTTTCTAAATAATCCACAGGATCAATAACATTAAGTAATTAAAATATTTCATTAAAAGTTAATAACATTGAATAACTTATTTATTCAACAGCACCTTACTAAAATGATATTAATTTTAGTATAATAATGGGAATTTGCTTGACATCAGCAAGGGTTATATCAAAAGATTCCTGAATTGAGAAAATTATAAGAAATAATGGACGAATGAAAATTTAGTTAAGGGTACATGTGTTGGAACTAAAGATTTTATGATAAGTAGAAGAAAATTTGAAAGTATGAAATGCAGTTTCAGTTTAAAAAAAAAATTAAAAAAATTGATTGGATAGTAATAGTTAAAATGGATGAATTATAATTGAAATAATTTTATCATGGATCTATTATAAAAAGGGGATCTTTTTGAAGACGCCATTAATAGGATTAAAAAAATGAGAGGGGGAAAAGGAGAGGAGCTTTTAGAGTTTTTTATTTGCTCCTCTTAGGTAAAAAGAAAAATTTTATGACTTTGGTGCCACCATACCTTATTGATTCAAGGGTTGGACTATTAAGATGCAAGCCACATAAAAGCCTAATGTACTAGAGACAAGAATGTTAAGATGAATATATGGAGTTATAAGAAACAATATCCAAGAGTAATTAGGTATATTAAAGAGTATGAAGTGATGATAGGATTAAAAAAAATCTTAATCTCACATCTCATTTTCATATATCATTTCCAAATGAGAATTCTTAAAATAAACTTCAATACCAAGTGGTTCCATGCCTAAGCATCTTGGCATTTTTGTTTTGATTAGACTAACACTTAGGACTTAACATGATATTAGAGCTAGTCCCTTCTCTCCAGCAACATTTGCCCAGAAAGAAGAAATAAGAAGAAATATTAAAGTATAAGTCACAATCCAAAGGGTTTCGTTCCAATATAAGGGGGGATGGACTCCTCACTGACAATAATATCAATTGTTGCATCATAACCACAACATGATAGCACATAACCATGAAATGGTAATAAATGTTAAATTTTATTTATATTAATCAAAAGACAAACTGACATAATATAAATGGACTCATGCAACAGAAAAGTATCATACTCCAATAAAATTCCAAATGACAAAAAACAATAATGTGAATATGCTAAATAGTAAAAAAGGCATTTACTACAACTCGTCTCCAAAGCGATCGTCAGGAATCTTTGAATATGACCTAATTAGAAGATAAGATCCACCTTAAATGATCGTCTCAACTCAACAAACCTGGAGGGGGCCAAAGACAGTGGAGCGCGAGCATAAAAGTGCTTCGTGTGGCACAAAGGGATGTACATGATGTAATATCTCGTAGAGGAAAAAAAAAATAGGAGACAAAAAAAAGACCATATATTTGAATTGTTGCTTTAGACCTTTAATCCATTAGTGTGTGATGTCGGACTACAAATCATTAGTATATAAAGAGATGTCTTCTCATGCAGCTATGAGTAGGGGGCCACATCCTCCTACATTATGCAGACTTTAAACATACTTGGTGATTGCAAAACTTTTGTTGTTTTATGAGATATATATTCATATAAAGATGGATAATCTTAAAGAGTATAAAAGAGAACATGAGATAAAAGGTGAACTTACCTAAGAGAAAATAAACAATAAATAAAAAAAATGGTCGGTTATATTTAGTAATAAGGAGACTAAAAAGTATTTAATATGCTAAATACTTTATTTTTCTCTATGAGATATTATATCATGTACATCCATTTTTACCTCACTTAGCACTCATGTGCTCCTCTTCCTTTAAACTTAAATTCACAAAGTTGAGGCAATCACTTGAGGTTAGTCTTATTCTTCGAGTTAGGTCATGCTCAGAGATGCTCGACAACTACTTTTAGAGATAGGTTCTAGTGTCATGTCTTTTCACCATTTTGTATATTCACATTATTGTTTTTACCATCATATGCCTTTTTACTTGAGTTTTTTGATTGCAGGAATCCATTTGCATTATGTCAACTTGAGCTTTCAGATCTATGTGAATAAAATTCAACATTTATTACTATTTTGTTATTGTCTATTTCCTACTATGTGCTATCTTATGGTCATGATGAAATGATTGACACTATTATAAGAGAGGAGTTCATCCCATATATAGGAACAAAGCTCCCTGAAGAAGGTTGACAATTTGAGTTTGAGAGTTTGTGCCATACTGTATTCTTGTGTTTTCTCAATTTTTGATTTGCATGGATAGTGGTGTCGTCTTTAAATATGATAAATGTGTATCTTTGAGCAATAAGTTTTAAAATAGTTAGGTAACACAGGCTAATGGGTCAATTCTCTTCCAAAACAAGTTGTGACAAAGTAGGAAGAAAGGAGAGAGAATTCTACCTCATATCTCCAAATAAATTTTTTTTTAAGTATTCTCAAATACCACAAGGTCTACCATCTTTGTGCCTGGATATTTTAGATTAGACTGGACTCCTTATTAGATTTTACAAATTGTAACTACAACAGATTATAAAATGAGAAAAAATAACTTGAAATCATGATTATATTTGAAGGCAATTAATAGATTCTATAATAAGAATATAGATATGATATTCTTAGAATATGTAAGAGGTTGCGAATAGTTTATGAAAACATCAACCACCGTAATAAAATTATAATTTAATTGATCTGAATATTAATAATGATATACATTGTGTAGAGTTTAATGGACAAATAAGATTCATATAGACAACCCCAAATCATTGAAACAAATGCAATTTCATGAGGATAGGTGTTGGAACTTAATTGACAACAGGGTGAAACATTTGGTTGTCGTTGATCTCAAGACAAATAGAGAATCCTAACAATTGAACATAAGCATGAAGAAGACAAAAAAAACAAAAAGATAATTGAGTGAAATGTATGCCAGAAATTTATTAAAGCAAAGAAGGTGTTGTTTAGTGTAACAGATGAGATAGTGATGAAGCTACATAAATGAATACATTGGTAGTTTGTCTATCAAAATTAACTTGCAAATATTTTAAAAGAACAAAAAGAAGTTATTATCCAAATTTTTATAAAAAAACACTGAAATCAGATACACAAAATAAGCTATTAGTATATCCAAAGCATTGCATACCACTATTTTATCAGCAGCGGGTAGAAACTCAACTTGATGAGTAATGTAGATGACAGTCTTGCTAGCTAATGCTGTTAATATGTATTCCTGTATAAGAGCATAAGTTGTCAATCATCATGCTAGAAGAAATGAAAAATATAAGGATAGCAAATTCTAACCGTAAATAATTCGCTCCCAGTGTGAGCATCAAGTGCACTAAAAGGATCATCAAGTAAATAAATATCTGCATCTTGATAAAGTGCTCTAGCAAGCTGCACCCTTTGTTTCTGGCCGCCACTCAGGTTAATACCTCTATCTCCTATCATGGTTTGATCTCCATGCGCTAGCAATTCCAAGTCCTTCTTTAGGCAGCAAGCATTAATAACACTTTTGTACCTTGGTTTATCCATTGGGCTACCAAAGAGAATATTCTCCTCTATATTTCCAGATTGAATCCAAGCTGACTGAGGTACATAAGCTGTAGAACCACTTATCCTAACCTGGAATTTATGGTCAATCAAGTAGTAAAAAAAAGACTTACAATTAATAAAAGATTGAGCTTTGAAAGATTACACACCTCGCCAAAGGTTTTTGGTATCTCACCCAGAATACAGGATAGGAAACTTGACTTTCCAGAACCGACTGCACCACAGATTGCAATATGCATACCTCTTGCAACCTCTAGTTGTATCTCAGTAAGTGTGGGTGTGGCAGAGGAGGTATCCCAACAAAATTCTCCATCTTTAATTTCAATTGCATTGCTTGTAATGCTCAGTGGAACATTTATAGTAGCATCTTCTGATAATTCTTCCTCCTGCAAGAACCCAGATATGCGGTCCAATGAAACCTTTGTCTGAGCCATCATAGAAACCAAATCAGGAAAACTCCTAAGAGGGTCTTGAAGAATCCTGAAGGTAGCTAATGCTGAAAGAACCCCACCAGCTGTAAGATGATGACCTAACAATATAGAAGTAGCAAAAGTAATAACTGAGATGAATATAGGAGATCCCCAAAAAATAAATGTAATAAAAGACTGTGCATAAAGGGCTTTCCGAAGCCACTTGAATTCAACATTCCTCATCTCCTCTAACTTCAAGCGGTACAGGTCTTCCCAAGCCTGAAGCTTCAAGATTCTCATGGTCTTCAAACATTCAAATGTCTTCCTCATTCGTTCATCCTTAGCAGCCATTAAATTGTCCTGATACTGTTCTTGTATCTTGGCGAGAGGAATTGTAACAATAATAGAAAATATGGTAGCTAACAGTGTTGCAATTGTTGCAATCCCCACATTTTTATACAGGATTGTTAAAGCAAGGATGATTTGCAGTGGAAGCATCCATATGTCGTGGAGGTACCATGAATAATCACCCACTCTCTGCACATCTACTGCCATATAATTTATTATCTCACCACTTGTGTGACTTTGCCTTGCTGAGCTTGATAGTCTAAGCCCTTTCCTATAAACCATCGGCGTTAATGCTGATCTAACATGCATGCCTAATATGTCTACTCCTATGTACCACTGCCGAGCAGTTATAGTCTCTGTCAATTTAGCAGCAAAGAACACTGAAGCCAAAATGTAACCCTCATTGTGAAATACTATATTGCCACTCAAGTAATCAACAAAGTAACTAATAAGATAAGGACCCACAAAAGAAACTGCAGTATTCAAACCGGCAAAAACAGCATTTAAGGCTGCTTCTTTCCAGAATGATCGGAAGATAGACAATGCCAGTGACTGTGGCTTGTTAGGGTTCTCCAGTTTCAATTTTTCCCAACTTGCATTTAATATTTTGTAGCAAGTTTTAGAACGATCTTGCTTAGCTAGCAGAGGTATGTCCTTCAGCTCTAGTGGCCTTTTTGCACCCAATGACAGGAGTGGGTCAAGCCAGGACAGAGTGGCTAGGCTCAAAAGGCCTGCCTCACTGTAAGGGGTGACTCTAAGGCAGCCCACCTCTTCAGCAAGCAATGGTTCCCTGAGGTCTTGATGATCCCTGAGAGGTTCTACAGCAGTGACACCCCTAAGAGAGGCAACAAAAAGAAAGGCAAGAGCAGGGAATGAAGCATAGTTAGACAGCATGTGCGACTGTAAACTAATTGAATTAGCTAAGAATTGCTGGGTATCAAGGTAAGCAATGTAGAAACAGAGGATGAATGAGAAGAACCACCATAGCCTAATCGAGAATGGAAATTTAGCCAATGCCTTGAATTTACAGTGGAATACCGATGCGACCAGCACAATCCAAGCTAATGCTTGAACAAAAGGAAGGTACAGAAGACTATAGTCTCTGGATTGGGACTCTCCCCAAATCAAGTTAACCGTTAGATACCCCAGCACAAGAATCTGAAGGAAGAAAATAAAGCAGCAGCAGAAAGCCGTGACCTTGAACCAATAACCAACCCTTGCAATTGCAAACCGACCGAAACCTGAATCCCCGTGAACAGGGACTGGGTTCTGGCTATCATTTTTGTGAGTAGGGAGGTGCCGGATGGCGTGGGCGAGGACTCGCCGTGCAGAGGCAAAGAGCAGGAAGAAAAGGAGCAGCGACGTATGAACGGCGACAGCAATTTGATCGGGGAAAGGGAGCCGTCGGAGCGAGCTGATGAAGCCTAAAGAAATCATTGTCCGCCCGAAGATTGGATTTCGACGAGAGAACTCAAACCGGAACGAGCCCAAGAAAGGATTTCGGCGACAGGCATTTCACCATCAAGCTCTCCAACATCAAAAAGCGATGACACGATCCCAGAAGCGGCAACAGGTTGCAAGGAGATCGATGCCTACTCTACAGCAGGGCACGACACATTGCACATGGGAACAAAAACATCACCCCCCAAGCTAGTCTGTCAAAGAAGGGGAAAAAACAAAAAACAAAATTGAAAAGTGGCGCATAGGGGAGCAAGGTAAAAGAAGGGAAAACCCCCGACAAAAAAAAAATGAAACAAAAAAAATTCAATCTTTACCGTCTTAAACTGAATCCCTTCTCACCGCTCTCCGTTTGATGATTCCAGGGAAAGTGATTTTAGGAGTCGTGAGGTGTGGCAGGGATGCAGAGCCGGGGAGTGGGGCTTGGTTCGGCGCTCCAAACTCCAATTCCTTCGCTTGTCGTCGTCTTCCAGCTCTCTTCGCAACGCAAAGGCAAAGCTGATGGGATGCCGCGGTTAGACCAAAGCGTGGGTAAAGGAGGGGGAGCAGGGGCAGCGGCATTACCTGGTCCTGGAACAAATCAAGTGGCGGAGGAAGTGGGTGTTGTCGCCATGGCAAGTCTTGAATAGGCAAGACGGAGAGGTGATCACGGTACCAGATTCGCTTGGGGCTTCACAGCCTGCAGGCTAATGTAATAATCAGGCACCGTGCGGATATTTAACAACGAGATCAAGAATTTAGCACACAGAATATTTAATGATAGTTGGCAAATTCTTCATGGATTATGCTTCAGAATATGTAAAATACAAAAGATTCTGGCCAGTGGGCGTTCGCATGCGCATGCCGAAGAATCTTCTTGCATGGTACAAACCTGAAGGCTTCGAGTCTTGTGATTATCCACATTATTAGGGCATCGTGCGAAAAGGTCCAGTAGTAAAAAGCAGTTTCTATTTTAGATCTCAACAACTGCTCTCCGTGCATAATAATGTGGTTCAAACTTGAAGAATTATTTCAATCATAATGCCTCTGCTGTTGGGATTATATCTTCACTGACAGAGAATGAATATCGATAAGTTGTTTTATATTTAAAAAAATGGGCATTTGAATGATCGAATAACATCTCCATTAATTTAATTAGAAAAACTTGTTCTAGAGATTAACTCAATACTATTTACAGTCTGATATTGTAAAAAACTCAAAATATTTTGCAAATATAGATAATTATGAACAGACAGATTTTGTTTATGATTTGTTAACTTGTCTGTCCTTACGATGGTGAAATTGAATGATCGATCAAGAGCGTCAGCAATTGTGGTGTGTGGAAGAAATAAGTTGTGTAAATCTATTTCAATCCTCACGCAGGACTGAAGCAGAAAACGGTAAGCCCCATTAATCTCTTTTTTTTTCAAATTTGAAAAATAAATATATAAATTTTCAATCACTTACATAACACAAGTTTAGATTATAAGATTTCAAACACGGCTTTTAATTATTTTTTTTAATTATAGCTATCCAACTTTCAAATCAACCAGTTATGAAGGTGATGAATTTGACCCCCATAAATTTTCTAAAAACCACAGGATAATTCGACGACTTTTAATTGTATTAACTATAGCAAAAGATGAATATGTTTCACTCAGATGTTCATTATAATCCGTTCTCACATGATATGAATAAAGATAAATTATGACATCATTCAATTGACATGAAAATTTTATTTAAGTAAAAATCATCCTTTATTATTAGTATCCTTAAAAAAAATGTTCTTTTGCCAAATAGTATTAAATGGGTATCCAGTTCATTACGTTTGGCTCGAAGATCCTTATACTTGTCCGATCCAAATTCTATAGCCCTTATCTCCCTCTTAAATCAATAATTAAGGTTTAACAACTGGCCAATTTTCTAAAGTAATACAAATTTCATCCACAACTACTTTTTTACTTCGCTTAGAGAGTATTTTATTACTTTATCTTTCATTTTGTTTTTTTTATGTGTTTCAATTCTCTCTGAGCCTCCCTTCGTTTCTTTTTCCTCTCTTTTATATTTTGATGTATATATATATTTTTATTCAAATGTCTTTCTATTTTTTTTTATTTGAAGTTCAAGTCTTTTATGTTGGTCCCTTTAGAGACCGACAAGAGAGAAAGGGTAAATTACTCTGTAAAAATAAATCAACCATTTCTCGACTTATAACTAAATTAAGAACACTTGTAAAAAAAAAAGAGACTAATTAAAAAGAAAAAGACACGAAGAGAATTACTTAGTTTGCAATCAGAAAATTGATAATCCAAGAAGAATGAAGTGCACTTTTCTAAAGATCTCCTTCGGGTAAAGTAGTCTCTTACAACATTAACAGCACAGAAGGAAAAGTAGAACTAAAATAAATAGATTACAAGTTGTTGAATCAACTGTTGAAATTAGCGCTATATTTATAGCACTGTTCCGAGCGCCTAGAAGGGTTCCGGACGCCTCGAGAGAGATAGAATTCTATCCCCGACGCGTCAGTCAACATCCACGTCACTTGTGATAACATTTAGGTTTCGGACGCCCAGATCTATAGGCTCCGGGTGCTTGGACCACAAAAGTCAATAGGATTGACTTTTTGCGGTTCGGTTCCTCTGCTCCGGTTCTGCTCGTCTCGGTCCGAGTCTTTCGCTCCGGCTCCACTAGCTTGGATGATCTCGGCCATCCGGAATAGGGCTCACCCGAACCCAACTTCCGGCCTTCTCCTCGAGCAGCCTTCCACCCCAGTTTCTCGTCCCTCGAACGTCGCGTACGTTCTTCTCATCCACGAGTGTACTCTTCCGCGACACCTCATCTCTCAGACGCACCGAGCCCGTCGGCTCTCTCCCATGCTGTCCTTCTCGCTACTCGCATCTTCCGCTCGATTTCCTGTGTTGTTTGATCACATCAAAACAACCTTGGGATTCCAACATTTTGTATTAACAGTATTTTTTTAATCATTATTTTCATTTTTTTTTTTATAATTCAAGTGTCTGATCTTCTGCCCAATTAATTTTAGAGGTGGACAGTATGATCTCATAGATCGGCCATTAAATAAATCTAAACACATGAAGGGTTCCTCGTCTAGTAGTTAATGTCATAGATTTTTCATCCTATTAGAGTTAAATATTTTATAGTGCGTCGTAATTAAGATTCGAAGTATGAATACTTGAGACACTTGAATATCTTGTCATTGTACCGTGACCTAGAGGCTCATCTTCCCCTCTTGAGTTAACAGAACATGTGCCATTTTTACAAGCAAATCAGTTCATGTGTCTCCATGACACTGGGTGTGCAACTTATCCTAAAACCTTATTCTTTTCAGCAATTTACCAAAAGACGCATGCCAAATTCAACATTTACCAAAAGTCGCACTACAATTTGTATTTACCAAATGGCACAATCAAATGTGTGTTATATTAGAGTGTATACTAAAAGCCTAGCTTTTGTATATACATTTATTAAGAATCACATTGGTCAAATAATTACACTTATATGTTAAGTGTAGATGTTCAAATAATTTATATTGTAGATAACATGGTGTGTGGTGTCACGCACAGAAG
>JBBMJZ010000048.1:5915378-5933601 GCA_037833815.1 Zingiber zerumbet | reverse complement strand
AATGTGCTGCAACATCAGCATCAGGTCATACCGACTGCCTATGACATGATACTCAATCTCAAGGAACTCTTCGGACATCAGAATCAGGCTGCTAGGCAAGAGACTATGAGAAACTTAATAATGATCATCATAACTGAGGGGATACCCGTTAGAGATCGTATCCTCAAGATAATGGTTCATTTGAGTAAAGTAAACTGTCCTCATAGGAAGGAGAACAATATAAGTATATCTTATTATCTAGCAGTTGAAACATGTTTGGTGGTGTTATCTACCAGTACCTGGTGTGTAGATACAGGAGCCACTGGTCATGTCTGCAATTTATTGCATGGGTTCCAGGAAACCCGACAACTACATGAAGGGGAAATCACTGTCCACATGGGCAATGTTACGAAAGTGGCGATTATTGCAGTGAGAGAAGTTTTTAATTGTCTTTATGTACTAAGTTTTAGAAAGAACTTATTTTCAGTTTCTAAATTTTTAAGAATGGATATTCTGTTTCTTTTGATGACAATGTTGTTGTAGAAAAACATGTTTCTTTTGTTACTGACAAAGAACAGTAATAGATACTATTTTTTTCGTCAGTTTAATTGATTACAAAGATTTTTAAATCGATTAAACTGTTATAATCGATTAAATTTCTTCTTCTCCACGACCACAACGCTCACTTCTTCTGCCGTAAACAAATGCAGTTGCCACTACTATTGATCGTTGGTCTCCCAACGTGGTCACAAATACTCTCTAGCCTTGGAAGCTGATAGTTAACATCCTCTCGGGGCTCGACAATAGCGGCAGATCGTGACTAGTTGCGATCTTTTAGTGACGACGACAGTAGAGACACATTTGTTTCGACGAAGAGACAAGTTTCATGCATTTATATAACTAAAGCACTGTTCTGATATCATTATTATATCTAATATTATGAAACACAAAATAAAACTCACAGTGATCTCCCGAGACGACCTTGATCTCTGCTTGACGTCAGAAGAACGATCACGAAACAGAATTGAAAAGCTCTTCGTCAAGTTTACGAACCAAATCCCTCTCTTGCTGCTCGAATGTTCTCATATCACTGCCCATATCACCCATGGTCTTATCTTCCTTTGATAACTTGAACGAATCAACTAAGTAACCATAGGAGTTAATCATCTACATTACTGCACGCAGCAATAATACAATAGTAATGGGATTACGTTACTACAAGCAACAATAATATTAGTAACGGTAACCAAAATCCCACATTCAATAATATAAACCCTATAATCATTAATTAAATCACATAACGAGTTTATCCCTTAACGACATAGATCTGCATGTCACAAATCGCATGTGATCTCACATAAAAGATAAAATCTAACACTACGATCGTTAAGCTAACACTACAATCTTCGAGTCTCTCCAAGCTCTACATGTGTTCCTACAATTCTGCATACTCAAACATACACACATGCAAAGCAACGTAAATCCTTTACTAAACATTAAATTTGAAAGTCACATCCAATTCACATAGGCACAATTACACCAACAATCATTAGACATTCAAATACACATATTAAATACATAAAAAAAACATACCTAACTTTATTAATTTTTTAAATGTCAAAACGGGAGGTTACACATAACCACTTGGGTCACGATTACACCAATACGACAGACATCAATCGATTGGGTTCGATAAACCAATGAATAAAATATTTTATGCGTGTCATTGCACCCGTAATTATAGAAGATATGATTCAATTGGAGTAAAAGATGATATCGTTCATCCTAAGTCGTCCAATTTTACCGACCCCACAATAAAATATAGACAAATAAATCATGAGGAATATTTTACTTTAGTATAGTGACTCTTTACATAGGGAAGATCAATCACCTAACGAGACATTTTACACATGTTAAAAATTGACCCCAAAATATATTAGAGTAAATACTCATATAAATACCAACGATATGACTACATCGATCCATGGGGGCAAGATAAGATTTATAGTGGCTACAACTTATAACAACTATAGATTATAATTGTTCTTTAAGTAATTTTGATTAAGTTTGAATAATTTTAATTAAATTTAAATAGTTTTAATAAATTGATAAAGAGTATTTTAATATAAAATACGTTAAGATTAATAATTTTGATTAAATTAAATCAATTTAACTAAAATTGACTATTTTAATTTTATAATGATTGTTATAAATGATATATATTTTTTTGGGATAAAATAGAAGATGGAGTATTGTTTTAATAATTTTAAAAAACTGCCGTTTTATCATACCAATCAAAAGAGTTTCCTTTTAAAATTTGCCCTTTAAAATAAAGTAAGTGAAATAAACACTGTGTTTCGGTTTCCAAACAAGCACGCACTTGACACAAACTAATTAAGCAACAATATGAATATAATCGAATCTATCCGATCCATTATATTATTCCTAACAACCTCGCACGCGCGCGCTCGCGGGCGCGCGGAGGCTCTAAAACCTGCCGCACGTGAAGCAAGACGACACCTTCTCCAGCAGGGCCTTCGGTCCATTCGCCGCCTTCAGCTCCACCACGTGCGACCCGTCGGCGCCGCTCTCCCGGCACTTTTCGCACTCCTTCCGCCAGGCCTCGAACGCGCTCTTCACGTACGCCGCGCCCTCCGCCACCGTCATCTCCTCCACCAGCTTCCACGGGTAGACATCCTTCGCGTGGTCGCCGTTGAGCACCGCGCCCAGCTGCACCATTTCCTTCTGGAAATCCGACAGCTTCGCCTCCTCCGCCGCCTCGGTCTCCCGGAGCTTCGTAGCCTCAGGCAACGTCGACGGGCAGTCGGTTCGGGGCGTGGTCCGGGTGAGGACCGAGTCGAAGGTGCCGGCCCAGGCGTCGCGCTTGGTCAAGAAGTCACGGAGGTTGAAGATCTTCTTGACGGTGGCGGGGATGGAGGAGTGCTCGAATTGGGAAGTGACTTCGGGCCCGGTCGGCTTGTGAATCACGGTGCCCGGTTCGACCCAGGGAGATATGAATAAAGCCGGTACGCGCACGCCCAGCCGGTCGAACTTGAAAAAGAAAGGGCTCTGTCCGGCGATGCCGTCCGGGCTGGGGACGCCCTCGACCGGGGTGGGGACGTGGTCGAAGAAGCCGCCGTGCTCGTCGTAGGTGATGACGAAGAGAATCTCGTTCCACTGGGGGCTGGATCGTAGCGCCTCGTAGACCTCCTTCACCAGTTTCTGCCCTTCCGCCACGTCGTGCGAGGGGTGGTCGTCGTTGCCCGGGAACAGTTTGAGGTCGATCCAGCGCTGCTCGATGACCACGTAGTTAGGGAGCTTGCCCTTGCGGCAGTGCTTCTTGAACTTCAAGTCGAACTCGTGGAAGTTGCCGATGTACTTCACTTGCCGGAGGTTCCTGCATGCGAACCGGCCGGCCGGTTCCGTGTTTAGATCATTGAATTAATGAAACGAAGAAGTACAAAATACAACGTACAATGTCTTAGAGACTTGGAATAGTTCATTTGGTATCATTGAATTAATGGAATGAAGAAGAACACAATACAATCATTGAATTAAGTAATGAAACGAAGATCAAGAACACAATACAAAGTCTTAGATACTTGGACTAGTTCAGTTGGTAATTAAGGGGACCTTCACTGTTGTTGCCAAGCTCTTAATTAGGTTTGGGAGAGCTTTTTGCTTATTTAAAAATGATTCTCTTCTAGTGATTATTTTGAGTTTAGTTAGAAGCTAGAGTATAGAGTATTTTAAAATATAAGTCAAAAGCTAATATAAGAAAGTTGGAGTGTTTGATGAATAATTACTTCTAAGTTTAATTTTTAGTTAAATGATAAAAATATCTTTAAACTATATAAATTAATCTTTTTTAATTATCTAAATATAATTTTGATACACTGTTTATTTATATAATTATTATTATATTTTAAATATGGTATCAAAATTATTTTTTTTTATAATGAAAAAAATATATAAAATTAATAAAAAAATAAAAAATAATAAAATTTATATAAATACATAAAAATATGTATAAAAAATTTTAGACATATAAATTATATAAAAAATATAAACTATTATTTTAAAAAATAAATATCGCAGAAGTGTGGTGACAATTATATAAAATGATAAATTTATTAAGGTAAAAAATGTGATAGCAATTGTGTAAAATGATAAATTTATTAAGATAATAAATGTCAGCTTTTAATTTTAGGCAGAAGCAAGACAAAGTATCAAATTATTGCTTCCAACTTTTGAGTAAAAATGACAGAAAACTCAAAATGGAAATACTGACAGAAAACTCAAAAGTGTTTCCATGTAGATAGAATTTAAGAAACACTTAGTAGAAGATCTACGAAACACTCTCCTAGGAAGGTCACTCAGAAGTGTGCTGGAGCAATGAAGGTCGGTCATGTCTAAAGGAGTGAATAAGAAATGAAACTAGAGGAAATTGTAATGATAATGACAATAAATTATCAATTTTCTTTTATAATTCAAGTATCTAGACTCTTATGGACCCTAAATAATTTTAGAGATTGACGGCCTTTCATGGGCTCTCTTGTAACGCAACTAATCTTTGCAGATCCAAGTCTCTTTTCTTACCACCTCTTGTAACCCTCAAAACAAAGAAAATGCTCGTCAATAACTTTATCAACATTAGTTGCTCCTTGCATATCCAATTTTAAAGCATTTTTTAAGAACTAGATATGAAGTGTTTAATTTATATGAGCTCAACTCTGTGAGTGTTGGAAGACTTTAATCCTTAAAAAAGAATAAATTTTAAATTGACGAAGACGCGATTATTAAGATGATCATAATTAAGGGTCCAATCAATTGAAGGGTATTCTTAGTCGAACTTTACTTCCTTCTTAACTAAGAAGTCGACTAAGTCTTAATAGCTCACAAATATAAATTTTTTTATTAGAAGTTAAATCAACTGTGATGATTAATGATAGATTCCAATTGAATGATGGTTTAAGGAGAAAGCCAAAAAGTAGTCATTGATCTAACATGCTAGAGCTACATCAAATGACCTAGGACTATAAGAGATTAATCGACTAATGATATTGATCAATTTTGGTAGATTGCATACAAAAGTGATTGGTAAAATAAGTCGATTGATAGTAGATTTAATCGATTGATAATAGAATATTAGACAAAAATAATAAATAAAACTAAGGAGATTGGAGGATATAAAAAGGACGCAATGAATAGCAGTTGAAGATGGACTAAAATTTTTATTCTCTCGAGTTTATTTATAGCTTAATCTTTTTAAACATTCACTTGTATAGTTTATTACTATAAGAAATTTCTCCAACTTAGAAAGGTTTTCGAGAAAAAAAAAATGAGTTTTTAGGAGTTATTTACCAACAAGTTATAAGATTGTGGAGTATAAACGAGGGTTTTATGTTGGAAAAATATAAATGGAAAAGTGGTGGATAGAAAAAGATTCTATTGTGAATGAGACATTAATCTCAACTTATGTTTTGTCACTCAAATCAGTTTTGCTAACTAAATAAGTGTGTAACATATGCATTTCAAGCTCGACGAGTAAAGGCAATAAATGACCATTAATTGACCATTGAATGCTGCTATGGGTTTGATGAAGCAAAAAAGGTAATTTCACTCGCCCTAAGCTCCTCATCACTGACCCCACGGTGAGATAAAAGGAGATAAATCATGTACATTGTTGTTATGGGTCTAAGCACCTATATAAGGAGGCTATAACCATAAACAATACACATCGAAGAGTAAAAGCAATAGCAAAGAGATCCTTCCACCGTAATACCCTTTATTTCTTTGTCTCACATTTCGCTCGATAGTCTACTCTTGATAGTGTTTGGGTACTCACTCAGTTCGCCACAAACAACCAGTGCTTGGCTGCAGACGTGATCTTTCCATTGTATCCTGAAAAATATATGTCCAATGTGACTTCAAAGCATAGCCGGAGTGAACGAATCTATTTTAAATAAATTGCGTGAAATACAAACCTAAGTTTCTCTCTTTCCCAACTGGGTGACCCACTCGAATTTGATAGTTTGATGACTCGGCATCCCGATTTAGCACTAGGTGATTTGACATGGTTAAGTCAACACTTGACAACTTAGGAGTTTGACACTCAGCGAATCGAAGTTGAGGCGATTTGGTCTCCCGACTCGGCGTTCATGCAACAATCCATTTGGACTCGGTAGTCGAGCGACTCGGCCAACTCGACACTCAGGCAATTCCACTTAGTAGTTCGGTGGACAGCTATGCGATCAACTGAAGCACTCAGCAACGTTGACAATCAAGTAGCTTTTCCTTCCCTGCTTGGCAGTTTAAGATTATCAGCTCAAGTAATCTTGATAGATAAGTCTGAGTTATTCTTCTATAATTTCAATTCAAAATATCTCTGGCAAAGATTGTCTAACAATCTTAAAATAGATTTTGTCCTGTTGAAATAGCCACAGAAAGTGTTGAGTTGCAACATGCGCAACATGTGAAGGCCCATTCCGTCCCAATTAAAAATGTTTCAATCAACCATGGGGAGAAGTTAGAAAAGTTCACTGGGTTAAACTTGTTGTTACTGGAAGTACCAGCTAATTGAACCTAGTTTTGATAATGACAAAGGGTTTAAAGTTAAGCTGTGTTATTTTTTAATCATCTTACCTAAGTGTGCAGGCAAGTCCTAGTTGAGGCTAGGCAAAGAAGTCTTGGTCAAAGAATTGGGCATGAAGTCCTAGTCAAGGGATTAGGCATGAAGTCTTGGTCAAGAGATTGGGCATGAATCCTAGTCAAGAGATTAGACATGAAGTCCTGGTCAAGGGATTGGACATGAAGTCTTGGTCTAGGGTACTTGGTAGATCGAGGACATTGGGCAAAAGTCCTGGAGTCGTGGATGCCAGACGAAATTCTATGTGGGTTGTGGATCAGATATCTAGCAGTAGTCTTGAAGGTCAAGATTAGATGCTGAGAAAAAGTCCAAATAGGTGTTTGAAAAAGCTAAACTCTCCTGAGAGAAGTAGGTGAAGATGTGTTCCCCATTGAGGGAATAGTAGGTGTCAATCCAACCTAGTGTTTCATGAGAAATCTGAAAGTCAAACCCAGACAATTCGAGACTGTCAAATAATATTGTTTTATATTATTCTATTTTTTCTATGCTAACTTTGTGATGCAGAAAATATAAAGCCTAGAAGTACTAATCTAGGCGCCTAGAAGGATCCAGGCGCCTCAAGCTGATACAAGCATCTGAAAGGAATTCAGGTGCCTCTATCATCTCGGCGCGTAGCAAAGGTGGGTGAGGTGGCATCTTTCGATTGGTCATCACACGTCAGATCCAGGCGTCTCAAAGGGATTGAGGTGCCTAGGATGAGATAGAGTCGACCAGGAGGAGCTCCACTCAGTGCTTGCCATGTCAGCAACCGAGGTGCCTCAAAGGGATAGTGGTGCCTCGAAGCAGATAAGCTGCAACGAGCTCAAATCCAATTAAAATTGATCCAGACATCTCAAAGGCATACAGGTGCCTGGATTATCCTTTATAAGGAGGGTTTGAACAGAGCCAAACACATCAATCACTGCTAACAATTCTAATGTTAAAATGAACTACGCGTTGCTTCAAACATTGACTATGAAATGAAACGCTGCTCCGACAACTACACCCTATATCAGATCTTTCTATTTGTCGATATATTTAATTTAAAGAAAAAGTTGTACTTTCACATTTAGATTTTGTAATCTTCGAATTGTTAGTGGATTGCCCAATAAAAGTGATTGATAATCGCAGACCTTCGAGTAGGAGTCGTCAAAGGTTCCGAACCAAGTAAAAGAAATTTATGTTAGCTTTGTTATTTATTTCATTGTGCATTTAACTCGAGTTTTATGAAAAACATGAAAAATCTACGAGTGCTATTTACCCCCTCCCCCCTCTAGCATGTTTTTTGATTCTTCAATTAGTATCAAAGAGGGGTCACTCTGAATTGGTGCAGCCACCATAAGAGTATTTTTTTTTTGTTTTTGGTTTTTTGTAATTAATTATAATCAGCATAATCATCCCTTCTGATATTTTTTCATTTGAATTTTTTGTACTCAAAATTTGTGCAACACCACTGGAGCTAACTTATTTTTTTCTTCTCTTCCTGTACTACTAAACCCAAGACCAAGCCTTGGAATACTTCAGGTTTTGTGTGTGTGCAAGATTTTAAAGGGATCATCAAGAAGGCTACATCATCGCACACCTGCCTCTTTTTTCCGGTGAGGACTTTAACTACTAGAAAGGATGAATGGAGTACCATCTGAAGATTCAAGTGAAAATGTGGATCATAATTCAAACTGGATTCACATTTTCAACCAAAGACGGAGTACCCTTCCCTTGTGACAAGTGGGACGCACCAATAAAGAAAAAGATCAAGGTCAACGCCAAGGCAACTTAAACATTCTAGTGCGGCCTAACCAAAGAAGAACTGAACTAGGTTGATCCTTTCAACATCACCAAGGACCTTTGGGAGAAGCTAATCAAGCTACATGAAGGCACCTATGATACAAAAGTAAGTAAAAGAGATTTAATTTTAAATGAATTATATAACATAAAAAATACAAGGAGAGTCAGCAAGCCAGCTCCATGCTTGAATTCAAGATATCCTCATGGTCTTCATGTGATCGATCAGAAAGTAGAGAATCATGACATTATAAGGTAGGCCCTAAATGTGTTTCCAACGAATACTTTGTGGGCATATATGGTAGATACATACAAAATTTCTAAGGATCTTTCAATTCTTAAATTAGATGAATTATTTTCTGAATTTAAATTTTATGAACAAACTAATACTAGTCCAGCCAGAAAGGTATTGTGCAAGAAAACTCACAAACAAGAAATTGAAGCCCAAGTACCAACCTGAATCCGAAGATGAATCAGATTCTGACGATGATAAGATCATTGCTGAACTAGTGAATCTAGTTCTGAAATTGTATAAAAAGAAGAAAGGATTCACCAAACACGAGATAAAAAAGGTGATTCAAACAAAAGACAAGAAATCAAGTCCGAACACAAGTAGACAAGGTAAATTAGATGTAATTTATTATAGTTGCAACAAGAAGGGGCACTTCAAGTCAGCGTATCTGAACCGAAAAGGAGAAAAGAAGCAAAGGAGAGAGAAGACCTTAAAGGCTACTTGGAATCAATGATCATCAGAAGAATCAGAAGAAGAGGAACAAGCTCAAGCAAGCTTTCTTACGTTACCGACATGGGAACAAGTAGTCAAAATTGAGTCTAAGTTTGAAATTGGATTTGAATCCAAAACCGAGTCTAAGGGAAGCCATGGATCTGTATCTATTTTAGATGAACCAAATAATGAGGTACACTCTCCTACAGTAGAACATTTATATAATTAATTAATTATTTGATGCAAAAGTTGGCCAAATCTAATGTCTAGGTCAAGTTACTTTAAAAAGAGGTAACAACCCTTAAAGAAGTGACCAACCTAAGTCCCTTGACTGACCAAGTTCAAAGTGAAACTTCAACTTAAGTCCAACAACTTGAAGAAGAAAATTCTACTATAGAAAATCAAGTAAAGAACTCAAGGATATATTAGAATAGTTCACTATGAGTTCAAAAAAATTGGACACAATTCTTGAAAAATAAAGTGTCGTATCCAATCGATCTGGACTAGAATATAAGGCTAAGTGTCGTTTCAAATCATATTTGTCAATTGTCTATAGAAATGCAAACCAAGTCCAAGTATGGATCCCTAAGTTAAACTTGAATAATCAAGTTGGACCAAACCACTATTAGATACCTGTCAAATTTATTACCTAGATAGATCTTATTGAGGTTATGACCTAAGGGGAGCCAACAGAAAGACCGTATTTTCTTGATTTGCATGATTGATTGATTTACTATTTTCATATGCATGCTTAGTTTATTATCTGCTTAATTTAGAATGGTTAAATAAGGACTTAGACTTGATTGAGACTTGCTCAACCAATGTCAGGGTGGGGCAAGATAATAATATGCTCAGAAAGCTTGGTCTAGGAGTCAAGTAGGGTAAGATGTATCCTATTTGGTCTACTTAGCTAAGTGAAACTAACCAAAGTTACCTTACAACATTCGACTAATTAAACCAAGGTTTTTCAATAGAAAAGTTAAATATGTAATTCGTAAAAAGGCTTTATCTAGAAATGATTGTTGTTTCGATACCCAAGAAGGCCCCTATGCCTCGCTACAACCTGAAAGCTAATTTTTAAAATGTGTATTTAACTAACTAATGGTTAAATCTAAATCTAACTCAAATACCAGTCAATCCTTATATTTCAAATTAAATTAATAAATATTAAATTAAAAATCATCTCACAAAACCTATAAGATTCTCTGGTTGAAAAATCTAGAAAAGAGAGATGGATTTAGATTGAATTAAGGATTAGTCAAGCCTAACCTAAATTAATCGGACACAAACTTAACCAAAATTAAATCAAACTTTAATTAAACTAATCTCACTTAATCAAATTAATCCATTCATAATTATTCAAAATAATCCAATCATAATTAATTAACTTAAACTAATCTCACTTAATCAAAATAATCCAATCATAATTAATCAAATTAACCTAATCTTACTCAATCAAATTAAACTTCAATTAAACCTAATACAACCCAAATCAATTTTAATACTTCATTAACCAAATTTATTTAATCAATCCACTCAATTAATTTAATTAAATAGTCTAAATAAATTCGACATCAACCTAATTAACTAAAAGAACCTATTATAATTTAATTCAAATAAATCTTAATTAATTGATTTAATTCAACTTAACTTTGATATAATTATTAACTTCAAATTAAAATTTACTTAATTTTAGCTTAGTCTAATTTAATTGTAAAAACTAATTGAACCTTTATTAATTAACTTAATTAATTGAATTAAATAATTAAATAAATTTTTAAAAAACTTTAATCAATTTAAAAACTTATTAACTTTTTTTTAAAATGTTAATTATTTTTTTCAAACTTATTAATTTTTTAAAAATGTTAATTAATTTTTTCAAACTTACTAATTTTTTTTGAAATGTTAATTTTCAAAACTTAAAGTAATTTTCAAAAGTTGATTATTTTCAATTAATTAAAATTTAACCACTAAATTTTAATAAATTTTAACATAAAACCTAAGCTATTTTAATTTAATTAAAATCTAAATGTTTATTTTTTTTTAATTGAGGAGCCTGTATCAAATATAGACGGATACGGGTTCTGATAGGTGGATTTTTTACAGTGAGGAGGAGAAAGGATAATAAGAAAAGAAAGGCTAAAAGGAGTAGGAAAAGGTACAGTGGTACACTCATGAAGCAAGGTCCGACCAGGTGTAATAGACCGCTTGAAGAAAGGTCTGACCAGGTAAAAGTGTTATCATATGCTTGGCAGGTAAAGACTGGCCGAGCGTAAAGGACCGACCGTGCATATGAGTTCAGCAGGCCAAGATCAGCCAAGCATAGCTGGCCGAGTATAAACGTACTTAACATTATATGAGAGGGGACATGATACGCTCGGTCGGTAACTACCAGCCGAGCGTAAAGGACCGGCGGGGCATATGAGTTCGGCAGGTAAAGGACCGGTCAGGCATATGTGTTCAGCCGATCTTTACCTGCCGAACTCATATGCCAGGGCGAGCGTAAAGGACTGGCTGAGCATATGAGTTCGGCAGGCCAAGATCGACCAAGCATAGTCGGTTGAGTATAAAGGTACTTAACTTTATACGAGAGGGGACATGTTACGCTCGATAAAGACTGAGTGAAAATAAAGGACCAACCGAGCATATGAGTTCGGTAGGGAAAGATCGGTCGAGCATATGAGTTCGGCAGGCGAAGATCGGCCAAGCATAGCCGACCGACTATAAAAGTACTTAACCTTATACGAGAGGGGGCATGTTACACTTGGCAAAGACTGGGCGAAAATAAAGGACCGGCCAAGCATATGAGTTCGGCAAGTAAAGACTGGCCGAGCGTAAAGGACCGACCGAGCATATGAGTTCGACAGGCCAAGATCGACCAAGCATGGCCGACAGAGTATAAAAGTACTTAACCTTATACGAGAGGGGACATGTTACGCTCGACAAAGACTGGGAGAAAATAAAGGACCGACCGAGCATATGAGTACGACAGGAAAAGAAGGGTTGAGCGTAAATAACAGACCCGGTATAAATTACCAGTCATGATCAGTGTAACAAAAGGTTATCTTATATTGAGGTTAAGTGATTAATCAAGTGCATATGATGTATGAATAATATGTGATCGTATGACAGCTTAACTAGGTTGGCGGGAAACAACTTCTGAAAGTTTCTGCAGGTATGCTAAACGACAAATAAGGTACATCTGGGGTATGAAAAAGATTCCTTAAACTATCATTGCAGGTTATGCTTACGCCATCTCCTAACAAACTTTAACAAACCGGGGTCTACCTCATGACTGTGGAGGTTAGATAAGGTGGTATAAAAAGGGGAATCCTCTCCACTATCAAAGTAAGCAACCCTACGCGAACACATTTCATCATAACTAAAACCCTAATTTTTACTTCAGTTCCATTGTCTTCTCTTTCTTCTCGCCGGAAAGCTGACTTGAGCATCGGAGGGCCTAGCCAGGGATTACCACCCCGATCTTAGGTCACTAACGTTTTGTTAGTTGGTCTGGTGGTGCGTAGGAGGGCAGGGTTGCTCATCGGAGCTTCGGATCTGCGGTTCATTCTTTGTCATCTTCTTCCTCGGACTCCCCCCCTCAAATCTGCTTTGGTTTTCCCATATCTGTAGGGATTCATCTATTGAGACTTCCGCATCTTGTTTCCCGAGGAGTACGTTGCTGTGTTGGAGCTCTTTCTGCTCATCTTCTCCGGGATCGTCATCATCCGCCGCTCTAGCTATCCGTCCCGTCGATCTCAGACAGGATCAACATCAATTAGTAATGTAGATTTAGCTGCGGTATATTATTAATTTTTTAATTAATCAATCAGAAATATATAGTTTGAGACTCAGTTATAGTATATTATTAGAAAATTTTCTCTTTAATCAATTAGAAATATAAATTTCGAGACTCAGGGTTACGTTATAAAGTATACTTGTATTCGACATTTTAACTAATATTAAATATATAATATTAAATTAATTGTACATATAATATTAAATTAATTTTTTATAAATAAGAGTCGTTATTGAGATTCTTGGACGTCTTACCTGAACAATCGCTAGTATACTGAAAGATTCAGGATTAATTTATGATGTAGCGATAAGAACATATCTGGCACGAGTCAATTACCACGGTGTAGGTCAAAGTCAAGGCGGTCAACACCGGGGCTCAAGTAAGGCTCGGTTACACCCGAGTAGGAATCCGTTCATCGGCCGATCGGAGGGATCCTTGTCCGATCGACCATCTGAGTAAACAAGTATAGTTAACCCGGTCAGCAGGAGAACAAGCTAACCGGGTCGAGAGCTCGAGCCAAGTGGGCCACCCGTCTGGCTTGAAGAATGGTGTTGGCAATATACACATAATAAATCAATAAAATGATAAAAGAGAAAAAAGACAGATAATTAATAGAGAAAAACCAAATAGAGCACTCCATCTATTATTAAATAAAAAGAATACAAGACAAAGATATCCTCTGTAGTAATCAATGTCATTAAACAGGGGAAGATGAAGGGCTACCAGAAAAGGTATAAAAGGGGCATGCCAGGTATGAAGAAATACAAGAAAAATCTCTATCCTTAGTACTCACTTTTTTCTTTTCCTACTTCTAACTTGAGCGTTGGAGGGCCAATGCCAAGAATCCCTTCCCTGGTTTGGTTTTGTTTTGTAGATAGATGCAAGATCTTCACCTAGTTAGCGAGACTGTCACATCCCCGACGTTCCAACTTCACGCATTCAGACAGGATCATTTTGGCGATGTATGTAGCAGCCGCCACATCACTCACGATTGTCCGACTTCCTTCATCACCACTTCCCAACACTTGAGTTCCTTCCTCCTCACCGAGCGGATCCTCGTGAGAGCTGACCGGCTGTAAGCCGTGGCTCTCTAACTCAGCCACGCCCGCAACATTGATCCCTATGTCCGCGAGTTTAGTTTTGCTGGCCAGATGTGCATGCAACATGACTTGAGTTGCAAAAGAAAAGGAAAAATCAGTTAGATTCAAAAGTTAGACCAAGAAGGAACGTACCTAGGCTAGATGGAAGCCTTGTGCGGATCGGGCTTAGGACAAATACATAGAGGACACCCTCCAGCAACAACTTGTATATATGATATTTCTGACTGGCCAAGCTGGAAGCTGCATGAAAGTAGTCTGAGTGGCTCTTGTATTTCTTGAGCTCTGGAGGGTTCGACACCTCTAATTGCCACCTAGTCAGGAAGTCCGGCCGCTCGGGAAAGAGAAAAAAAATTGTAGTAGTCCTTCCAATGCTTGTTGGAAGACGACATCTTGTCAAAAAAGACTAAGCCCACTAGGGGTTTGAAAGAGAAAAGTCCCCAGCTCAGACAATTTGGGATAATAGAAATAGTGGAAGAGCCGAGGAGTAAGGGGAATGTCTTGCAGGCGGAACAAAACGACGACCCCGCATAGCAGTCGGAAGGAGTTCGACGCCAGTTGATGGAGAGAAATACAAAAATATTTATAAACGACAGAGAAGAAAGGGTGGATCGGGAACCATAGGCCGACGATAAATTGGTCCCTGAAAAAATATACGAAACCTGGAGACGGCTCGTTCGGGCGGTCAAAAGCCGAGGGAAGACCGATTTGATAATCGGAGGGAATTTCAAAGGTAGCTCTCAAGCTCTTTGCATAAGCTCCATCGAACCTGGACTCAATGGACGTATACCAGAGCCAGGGACGAAAATAGGAGGTTGAGAGGAGTTTGCCATCAGAGATAAAAGTCAAGGGAAACAACGAAGAAATTCGAATGGAACGGAAGATGCTAAGAACAATGAACAGATTCAAGGGAAAGGAGACGATGACTTACTAGAGAGATCGCTAATATTGCTAGAGAAGGTGAATGCAGCGTCACTGAGATGCTCACCAACGCAGACGCGGACGCAAAGTGAGGACGACGGCGAAGCATGTGAGATTTATAAACCTCGTGGTCGATCGACCTCAGCCGTCTGATCCAAGGTTATGAAAATCTAGAAGCATATCCAGCCGTTGATTTTGAAAAGGCACACGTCTCGTCACCATCGAATCGAATGTCCGCCTGTCACATCAAGCGTGAGATGGCAATAAGGGACACGTGTCCTGCGGTCACCGGATAGCATTTAATGAACTTAATTAAAAGAGTATGGTCGCGTGCTCAACCATAATTAGCATGGATTTGCATAGTCTTCAAGAAATTTGGATGACATCAGTCACGACCGGACTTGCCCTAGGAAATGCATAACAGAAGATAATTTGCTAAGTGTTGCTGCTCATCTTCCCGATCAGCACAAGGAACGAGCCATAGGATTGAACCCGACAACGACAACGACAAAATGCAGTTGAGCGGCGTTGGCTTGTAGGCCAACCAATGATTACAGATCGAGCATAGTCTGATCCGACACTATAATATTTGGGTCGAATGGGCTTCAAAGCCGCCAAAGACATATCTTGTCCAGTCAGTCGAACTTGCAGCCTCCTTCTACTAGATTTGAAGGGGAGGCTTGTGATGTGACTATAAGAACCTACTTGCACGAGTCAATTACCACGGTGTATAGGTCAAAGTTAAGGCGGTCAACACCGGGGTTTAAGCAAGACTCGGCTGCACCCGAGCAGAAAGCAGTTCATCGGTCGATCGGAGGGATCCTTGTCCGATCGGCCATATGAGTAAACAAGTATAGTTAACCCGGCCGGCCGGAGAACAAGCTAAGCAGGCCGAGAGCAAGAGCCAAGCGGGCCGAGAGCAAGAGCCAAGCGGGCCGAGAGCAAGAGCCGAGCGGGCCACCCGTCTGGCTCGAAGAATGACGTTGACATTATACACATAATGAATCGATAAAATGATAAAAGAGGAAAAGACAGATAATTAATAAAGGAAAGAAAAAACCAAATAGAACATTTTCTCTATCATTAAATGAGAAGAAGACAAGATAAAGATATTCTCTATCGGTAATCAATGTCATTAAACAGGGGAAGATAAAGAGTTACCAGAAAAATATATAAGAAGAATATACCAGATATGAAGAAAGGTAAAAAAAATTTCTATCCTTAGTATTTATTTTTTTTTCTTTTCTATTTCTAACTTGAACGTCAAAAGACGGACTAGATATTTCTTCCCAAATTTAATTTAATTTTATAGATAGATTTAAAGTCTTCACTTAGTCAACGAAGTTACCATATCTCTGATTTTCTAACTACACGTGTTCGGATAGGATGAATCTAAATATTTGTAGGTCACGTGATTTGAATCAGTAGATAATAGATTCTAATCAGTTACTGCGGTTTTTTTTCTTAGATACCTCGTCAGTATGTTCCACGTGGGACGTGGCGAAGCATCAAGCAAAAAGAAACGTGCACGTGGAGTTAGTTGCGGCAGAGATGGCCCACGTGCGGGTTATTTTTTTTTTTTTTGACAACAATGCAATTAATTTTTTACTTTAATTGAAGTTGGTTTCTGAGCGGCGAACGAGTGACAGTTAGGAGCCAGTTTGTAACGGTCAAATCTACGCGCGACATCACCGAACACGGATCCGTACTCATGCGGCTGTTGCCACCTGCCGTTTGGGTTGGGCGTTGGACGTGCCTGGTTGGAGGCAACTGCTAAGTTAGCTCATAAATGAACTAGAATTTTTCACCGAAGCTTCATTTATTTTATATTAAAAAAACTTTTTTTTTTAAATATTTAGTGTGATATGAATTTATCGCATATAATTGTTTATTTCACAATAAAAAAATAATATATTATTTTTTATTGAAATCGGGACCGTACTTTTTCATTTATTATTAAAAGAGGTTTCGTATATTTTCCTTTTATTTTTTTTATTTTTAATATTACTACAGCGGCCATAAAATCATAATTACCATGTAATTACAGGTGCTATGATTTGTAGATACTACTATTTAACTAATATTGATAAAAATAAATTATTTATGTTGTAATAATTATGATTTATAGTTGTTATAATATAATATTGATTTATATTAACAAATGTTAAATAGAGATAATGATGGTCTTGTACGATACATAAGAGAGTAGTGAATTATTTATAAAATAAAAATAATCTTTTTCTTGATCTTTCAACTAGTTAGATATCACAATTAATTTATATCACAATTAATTTAAATAAAAATGAAGTGTATAAAAATAAATAAAGAAAGTAAAATGGCGGCGATTTTTACTTGTTTAATGTAGGTGGTTATTAATCTAGACAGTTGTAAAATTCCACTAAAAATAACTCCTTCGTTGTAGGCGGAGAAGTCTCTTACACTTTTTGAAAAGCTCAGGAATTAGCTAGGAAATAAATATGAAAGTTGTTATTAATTTCCTAATTCTAGAGGTCTTTTTATAACCCCTGAAAAATTCTATCTATAGCCTGAAAGCACCTTTAAGTGGGTCC
The DNA here is from genome assembly GCA_037833815.1 of Zingiber zerumbet. Taxonomy (NCBI): domain Eukaryota; kingdom Viridiplantae; phylum Streptophyta; class Magnoliopsida; order Zingiberales; family Zingiberaceae; genus Zingiber; species Zingiber zerumbet. The sequence goes on along the minus strand of JBBMJZ010000048.1, from coordinate 5,916,101 downwards.
AAGGCGCCTTCAATAGGCTAAGGTTTATCCACCTACAATAAAATTTTATCTTCGGCTAATGGTTATTGAAGGCGCCTCCAATAGGCTGGAAGGCACCTTCGATACTATTCATAGAAGGCATCTTCCAAGCTATTGAAGGTGTCTTCCCTGACGCAGATCAGACGCACCAAGCCCGTTAGCTCTCTCCCGTGTCATCCTTCTTGACACTTCTCTCTAGCTACGTCTTTTGCTCGACTTCCTGTGCTCCTAAGCTCCTGCACACTTAGACACAAGGTTAAAATACCACATGACATAACTTAACTTGTTTGATCATATCAAAACAACATTTGGATTCCAACATAAATGAGCAAAGCCGTTCATGAACTATTCGAAGCTCGATTCGATAAACGCTCATTTGAGCTCGTTTAATGAGACTCATTAAAATAAACAAACCAAACTCAAGCTTCACAATATTCGGCTCGTTAGCTCGTGAACATATTCATTAAACTCATGAATCAATTTTAAATAAATAATAATAATTTTAATATTAAATTTATAGATTTTACATTCTACTTATAAAATATATAGACAAATATATTAAATTTATTTATTATAATAAAATTATAAATTTTAATAAGAATATTATAATTTTTTCTAAATATATTATTTAATTTTTAATGAATATTTAAATTTATAATTTATATTCGATAAAAGTTTGAATAAACTCATGAGTCATGAATATAT
>JBBMJZ010000048.1:5889091-5915278 GCA_037833815.1 Zingiber zerumbet | reverse complement strand
TTTTTAGTCCAAAGAACTAGGAAAGGAGCCTACATTTATAGAAACTTTTACCCGCACCTTTCAGAAAAAAGATAAGACTTGGAGCGGGGATAGAGCTAGAGCAATCAAGGTTTGAATAATTTTTTGATCTAAATTTATACCTTAGATTGTATTATTAATGTACCCACTATAATAAGTTAATGGTATTATAATTATAATTTATTTTTTATTACAATACAGGAGAAATATGATGAACTAGAGACAACACAGAGATGTTCAGATTCTGCTAGTGCAGATATGGAGGGGTCTGAGCCATCTGTTGGTACTGATTTAAATTTATGGCTACAGGCGAGTGGAGGGTCAAAAAAAGGAGGAAAGATATTTGGAATGGGTTCTTTGAGCAGAACCCATAGAGTTGGCCATATTTCTTCTTCCTCCTCACAGACCCAGCAGATGAGCCACTTGACTGAACAAGTTTCACTGTTGAAGGAGAGTTTAAATGAAATGGATGAAGAAATGAGACAAATGTGCCTAAATCAAGAATTGATTTTGTGACATTTTAAATTAATTTCTGCTCCAAGTCAGAATCCTTCCGGTGACGGTAACAATGGTGATCATGATGATGGCAATAGTGGTGAATCTTAGTTAATTTATAGTAAGTTTTATATTAGATTTTTTTTTTCCATTTCTTGTTATAGTTCCTTTTAAATTTTTATTTTCCCTTGATACTTTGCAATTTATGCCATGTTTTATATTTTTCATGGTTGAAATCTAACATAATATTCATGCTCTATGATAATTTGGAATATTTTTGACTTTGTGATTCTATTTTGTTTGATGTATATGTATGCTAATGTTTTTTGTATCATGCATATGTATGCTAATGGATATAATCTGTATCATCTGTGGAGTTGCAATTTCTTTAATCACTATTAATCACTACCAACTACTAAGGCATTTGCAATTGCTTTTGTGACTTTGATATCATGGTATATTACCACAATATCGCACTAATATAAAATTGGTATCTTAACTTTTATCTTCTTTGAATAGGACATTACCCAGACTTGATGACAATACTTATTTTGTAGAAGTGAATTGTCTAAGCTGAGCACATTTCGAATGCAAAGGGCTCATGATCATTGTCACTTCCTCTTGTCAATCACTTTTTTGGCTTTGTGATTTCATCCCTCCTCTAATTTGATCCTCCAACACCATGTAGAATATGGGATAAGATGTATTATCAATTGACACAAGTCAAACTGAAAAAAGGATGTGGATTGAGTTACAATAGTCGTCTTAAGATGCTTACAGAGTGTATGCAAACTTCTGTACTTCTGTTTTTTTTCCAATACTAATTGGTGGACTATCATGTGTACTGCTTCTATTTTGATAATCTTGACCTATATCTGTACACTATTGAATTTCAACTGCAAATATTTCAAGCTGTATAAAGTTGTTTGTTTTCTAGTTCTTTTGGCCAGATTATGATTATTTATCAACATAATTTGATCCTTGTTATAAGTGACTGACGATGAGTACCACTCTTGCAAACTATGTTGCCAATTTGTGAATGCCCATCTTGAAGAACAAGTAGTTGTTTTAATCCCAACTATATGGGATGGGATTGAATTTCCACCTTCAGAATGCTTAAAAGGTGATTTGATGACTTATTATTTATGTTATCATCGGATTGACAGATGATATTCTTTTTAAAGGTGATAGGGTAGAAGGAGTTCAATTAAATTTATTTGATAAAATTTGAAGACATTTGAATGACTTTGGACCTTGATATTTTGGAATTACAAGTAATACAAATTTATATAGAGCCCATTGCTGGAATACGCCTTTTAGCTGACCTCAGCTACTTGGGATGATCAACTTCTCAGATATTATTGTATTAAATTCTGATAAAGTTGCTGTGATATTTATATTTGTAATTATGTTTAGAGAAAGTATCTTTTATGCTTAGTTGCTTACAACTCACAACTGGAGAGGCATTAGGCGATCTTGTTCGTGAAAATTTTTTCTACTTACTGCATTGGTTGTTTCAATGGCCGTTCAATCTTTGTGATCTAGTTGGCCATGTTGCTCATGATTAGGACAGTTTTGATGGGTCACACTTCACAGTGGAGTCAATCCCTTGTGGTTTTTATAGATATGTGTTATTGATTTCTTGTTTCTTATCTTTCTAATTTAACTATTGAAGTATTAATTTTCAGTATGGAAAAATTTCTCAATATTTACAGGTCAGACAAATAACGAACAACATAGACTTCATATTAGACACTCTCCCGCTGTCCACTGAAGTCGAAGTGCAGGTATATTTTAAATTTTTTCCCCCAGCCATTTGTAATGATTAATTTGAACACTAAACTAATTCAAAGTTTCTTAGATGAACTTACCACGGTAAACCCATGAACATACACCAACTTGTTTTTATGCTGTGCTAGTCCTCTATTCGTTATTTTTGACACATGCATATCACAGGGCGATAAAATTAGGAAGCGTAAAGGCTGGATGAGTTATCTTCTCCGACCAAGTTCCAATCGGGCTGCCAATGCTTCTGGTCAGTCTCCAGTGTCATTGAAACCTGATAATCTGGCTGCACAGTTGCAAGCTGTTGATCTGGAGGCGACAGTTTCTGAGCAGAGCAGGAGAAGGATTCTCAATCGATCAGCATCTGGCAACGTGAATAGCCAGCTACATGCTGATGCCGCTGCCGATTGTAATGGTGACGTTATCCGACAAATGGATCAAGAGTGACTTGTTTTAGAGTTCTTCACAGAGGGAGAGTGGAGAATGAGAACATTACTGGCAATCTATGGGAGGTTGCATTTTATTTTGCGATTGCCATGCCAGAATCTTGAAGTACTATCTTTTAGGTTGCAGACTGAAGAGGGAGGAACAAAAAGAAAAAAAAAAGAAAAAAATTGAAAAATCAAAAGAACAAGAAAAGAAATGGAAACGAGAAAACAAGGGGAAAGATAGAAGCAAAACTGTGTTTATTTGTGGATTTCCAGTCTGTTTATTTCTGCATACTGTTTCTTTAGAGCGTATGAACTGTTCTCATTTTTGCGTTACGAGGATGGAATTTGTCACACCTTAAACTTGTCAAGTGAATTGTTTCCTTCATTCGTTTTTTTTGGTGTTTCATGAATAAGAGACAAAATTCCACTTCATTTTTTTGTCGTGAAGATTGTTGTCCCTGATGCACTGAAGGTGCAGATATGTGTGAATGCAACAGTCTTTTAGTAGCCAGTAGCGATTTCTACTTGGAGGGAAGAATAAAGGATGGAGGACAAGGAGGGAAAGCTGATAGTAGGATGCAAGTTTGTCTTGTTTTTTGAAGTTCTAGGGTAAAAGCGCTAGACATTGAATTTGTTATGAAGTTTTTGAGATTTTAACAAAGTTCTGTTTTTTTTTTTAAATGAAAAATATATTGGACTTACATAAACTTGTCACATTCTTGAATTAAAAGGGAAATGATACATTTTTACGAAGGTTCCATTGTGCATATTAATTTAACGATTTTACATATGTTTTCTTATTGATAAATGTATTCATGCATGACATGCTTTTTAAATCTGGTATGAATCTTGGCTTCATCTCAGATTTATGTACGAATTTAAGATTCATCTTAAATTTAGGTATGAATTTAAGATTTGTCCCAGGTACGGATTTAAGATTCGTCCCAGATTTAAAAAAATAAAAGAAAAATAATTGGAAGCACTAAATATGAACGTAAAGATGTCGGAATTTCATGAAATAAGGTTTTATGCATTCATATTTTTCTCCAGATTATAAAAATATCATAATTTTGAATTTTAATCTAATATATTGAGTGTAATGATTTTTTTTAACGCGAATATGACTTAATTCGTGGCAAATATTAATGAAAAGAAAATCTGATAATGTGCCCAAATAACATGGAAACAATTTCCAGAAGGAATAATTTAAAATTATAATCACAAGTTTTTATACACAAATTTATTATAAAATTGAAAATATATGAAATGTATCAACAACAACCAAGCCTTTTCCCACTAGGTGAGGTCGACTGTATGAATCCTTTTACACCATTGAGCTCTATCTCCTACGCCATTGAACTCTATCTCCTATTATATTATCATCTATATTTAAATAAATTTTATCTTGTTCTATTGTTGCTAACCAAGTCTTTTTTGGTATTTCTCTTCCTTGTTTAATATGCATGTTTATCCTAGTTTCACATCGCCTAACTGGAGCATTTATTGGTCGTCTAAGTACATGTCCGCACCATCTTAAACGTGTCTCTCGGAGTTTTTCCTCAATAGATGCAACTCTGATTTTCTCTCTAATGCTCTCATTTCTTATTTTGTCCATCCTCGTATGTCCACACATCCACCTTAACATCCTCATCTTTGCAACTCTCATTTTCTGCTCATGTGCTCGAGTTATAGCCCAACATTCAGCTCCATATAACATAGCAGGTCTAACTATGGTTTTATAGAATTTACCTTTAAGTTTAAAAGGTACTTTACGGTTACATAAAACACTCGACGCTCCCCTCCATTTCACCCATCCTGTTTGTATTCTATGTAAGACATCTTTCTCAATCCCTCCATTGTTTTGCAAAAATGATCCTAAATATTTAAATCTCTCGTTCCGGGCAACTCGTCCTCTCCTATCTTAACAATTGTTTCATTATTTCTAATATTGCTAAACTTAAATTCCATATATTCTGTCTTCAATCTACTAAACTTAAAACTTTTCCCTTCTAGTGTTTCCTTCCAAGATCCTAGTTTAGCATTCTCCTTCACGTGATTCATCTACTAAAATAATATCATCTGCAAACAACATGCACCACAGTACTGTATCTTGAATGTGTGCAGTGAGTTCATTCATAATTAGTGTAAAAAGATAGGGACTTAGAGTTGATACTTGATGTAACCCTATCTTTATTGGAAATGCTTCAGTTACTCCGCCTGAAGTCTTTACTCTGGTCGTTACATTCTTATACATATCCTTAATTAGTTCAATATATGTTACATTAACACCTCTCTTTTCTAGAATTCTCCATATAATTTCTCTTAGGACTCTATCGTATCTAATCCTTAAAAAAAATGATATGATCGGCCCATGGAATTTTTCCACTAGTCACCAGGTAAATCGGGAAGCACTCACGGCGGATAGCCCAGAAGCCCAACATCCTTTGGTTGCGTGCCCCATTTAGAGGAAAAATTCCTATAAATACGTCATAGCTAGGGATCGAACCGCGAGTGTCTAGGTAACAACCTGGATGCCCTGCCGCTACACCATTACCCCGGGAGTCATATCTAATCCTTCAAGCAGAGATGTTTGAATGTTCAAATAAGTAATTATTTGAAACTAATTTTTATTTGGATTTGGCTTTAGCACACAGGTACAAATACATATCTACATATACCACTATGGGCTTCAGCATGACAAACTAATTGTTCTGTAATAATTGAAATTGAGAAGAGGCTCAGTGCAATGATTGCTAGAATTATGTAATAATTGAACAATTTAAATTATATTGAATTCATGATTACAGCATAGACTAGTAAAATACCAAAAATCAAAATAGAGAGCAAGCATAAGAAACCAAGATGAAATATTAAGAAAAAGAAAAATACTAACAAAAAATGGAAGTTGGAACTTTAGAAACAAAAAAAAAATGGTGACCACAAACATACACTGTACTTAGTCAAAATAGCAGAATAAACAAGTTGACCACAAGCATACAGAAAGAAGAAGAATAACTTACTTTTAAAGCTCCAACTAATCCAATCTGATTCAAACAAAAAATAATATCATCATGCAATCTAGACAAAATCTTGATCTTTTTCTGACGTTCTCTGACATCAGAAAACATATCTTTGATCATGGAGATGCACTGCAGAAAACAACACATGAAAGTTAGTGCCATGTTTGAGATATATATATATATACACGCGCGCACACACACATATATACCAAATCACCTGGAGCTTTATTTCTTCGAGCTTGTCAGAGTGAGCAACAATGAGGCTTGAAGCCATTCGAAAAACTGGATCATAATAGTAAACCTTAACATCTGGAGAAGCACTAAAACATTCAAGTTCTGATTTATCATCAACAGAATGCACCTGTTAAATTAAGAAAGCAATAGAGAAAATATTGGAACAAAATGTATAAAGAAAAGGGGAAATTTACACAGAAAATATTTCATAAAAAGAAATCATATATACCTTAGCGTCAAGCAAGTTCTCAAGACTATTAACACATTTGCTAGAGAACGATTGATTTCTTGCTCCTGTAGCTCACATATTCTTAAGAACAATGAGAATGAACATTTAAAGAAGAAACAATAAAATAATAGTTCAATATCAGAAGATTATGAAGAATCAGATTACAAAGAAAACAATAGAGAAAAGAGAATTTAATCAATAATGCTCACTGTTCACGATAGTGAATTAGTGATCCTAGAAAATGATCAAGTATATATTTCCTTGGATTTTGTCATTATCTTTCATTCATATGCAATGAAATCCCGAGAATTACACAATTAACAAGTATAGAGATCAGAACGTATTTTCAAGACATACAAGAAAAATTGGCATTAATATTGGTTTCATCTAACCAATCTAGCAATATTAGAATTTAGATGGATGCATTATTGAAAATAAAGTTGCAATTGGCATCATCGTTCCCTGCAGCATACTCAATCAAAGTTGGAACTGAGGCATCTTTTTCATCACAAGTCTATCTCTGCATGTGTCGCCACTATCATGAACATTGCTACTATTTCTCACACTGAATGAGCAATCAAGCACCCAACGAAGAGTCAAGTCCAAAGCATAGAGAGATAGTGGTCACATAATAGCTGCCCATATAGTCATGGATGTTCTATGTCATTAATTAGCTAATTATCAGTGTTAATTATATAATGAATATTCTACAATATCCATTGCTTAGTTAACTATCATGCATTTCTAAAAACTATTTGTATAGTGTCATTTGATTACTTGCATTCATATGTAATTGGTTTATATTGTTATTATGGTACCCTAATGTTGTTTACTTGATATATTAAATGATAGATGTAAAAGTGTTTTATATAGATTGCTTAGATTTAATTAACTAGATTGTTAAAGATGTGAACTTACACAGACAAGTTGTATTGTTATTGTTGCAAAACTAATACTAATTATGTCCTCACTGTAACCATATATGTATGTGCATCAGCATTATAAAAATGGTTTGATGGCATATTGACTGCATACCATTTACACTATTGCCCTTATACAAATGCAAAGATTTCTATTGCACTAAATTAAAAATTGAATACTATAAGATATAGTCCATAAAATATAAAGTTCAATTGTATTAAATATTTCCTTTTATTTTGTCCATAGTCAATGGTGAGAATGGTACACTCTCACACGTGTAATTATGTCTTCAAAACTATCGTTTGTTTCTGTATTTTTATAAATAATAAAGATCACAAGTATCATTCTAATTGTCATCAATACTAAGGAATAAAAGATCCATGAAGCCCTATCAGGCATTATCAGAAATCAAGATAAACATGGCACACATTTTACAATGAATACAAGATTCCTGGTTATATACTAGGATAAATTACCTTTTCCAATGATAGGGGAAGCAGTCATCCCAAATATGCGAGGACGTTTCATGCTAGTATCATAGAATTCCTAGGAAATTGTTAAGAAAAATCAAGAATCAAAACCACGCTGAAATTTCAGAGGTAGCAACTTTATTATCTTCAGGTAAATGGTAAAAAGTACCTTCATTATTTGTGCATAGGCATGCCTCTTGTGATTTTGTGCATGATGGCATTCATCAAAAATCAGCAAAGCAACTAGATCCATCTTAATGAAACAATGGTGTAAGCCATGCAATAATATCTGAGGTGTCATAACAAGCACCTGTGAAGAATCAAGATAGCATATGCAAATCAGATACACAGTGTGTCACCCTAAAATGTAAACCATCTTGAAAATTACAGAAAAAGTGACTAAATTACATAAGTAATAATAAAAGGTATAGTTACAAAATACAGATGTTACATTTTTGTGTCCAGAACTTTTCCATTCATTTACATTTAGTTTGGTGCTATAGGTGTTTCCATAAAAGTGGTGTAATTGCAATAATTTTGTTTGGCTCAAGCTTGTTCCATATAGGAAAAAATGGGATGAGGGAAAAATATAAGTAGGAAGTTTAGAAGACAAAGAGAAGACAGGAGCCTGAAGATATTTAGTCTCTCCCATCTTCAGCAATCAAGGTACATGTGAATGACCTTAACAGCGACAAAAAAAACTCTATCAACAAGAGAAACCTTGTAAGATGTAGGATTCAAGCCTTTCGTAGGATCATTAGGATGCGGCTAGAGGGGGTGAGTAGACAACACACTTAAATCATTAATTCTTCATACAAATACACTAAAAAAAAATTAATATGTTCGTGTATTCTCAGTTGTTTGTGTCAAAAGTATACAGAGAAAAAGAAATAAAGACACTAACACTAACACAAGACAACTTTATATGGTTTAGACAACTCACTCCTATTCTACAACCTATGATGTGTCAAGTGCAATACCCCAAATAGTTTCCACTAACCAAGCTCATCATAAGAGATAATTGGTCATACTCTACAAATAAAGAAAACTTCGTAGCCCAACTTTAGGATTTCACAAGCTTGACACTTAACAGGAACTTTACTCGCAATAAATCCCACATCTCCTAGTGATAAAGATGAGCAATGAGAGACTAAATAACTAAGGGCTTGAAAGTTAAAATCTTCCGATCCTTGTCCAATTTCATGGATCATTTTGGACACTTGTTGATGAGCGCCAGGAGATCGAGTCTTTTTCCATTCAACCGTAGTACCCAGAAAATATTCCTAGAGCTTATAAACAGCACCCCAATTGACATCATTCAGTCGCTTCCAATCCAACGGCTTTCTAGCCAAGCAACTCCCGAAAGGTAAATTGATCACCCAATCCGCTAGATTTACACCAACCCAATCTAAGCCAAGCTCTCAAGCTTATGATCTTATGACTCCAAATTCAACATTCAATCCAAGCCTCCAACTCCTACCCTCTGTTTACGGAGAATGAAGTGGAAAACTTTCCTGGAGAAATTTTCCCCTATTTACTTTGTATATAAAAAAGGATGAATTACTATCCTTTCTTTTGTTTACCTAATGGGCAAACAGATTTCCATGATGGAAAGATTTCCATCTGCGGATATTTTTTGATCATTTTCTCACCTACCCAAACTAGACGGAAAGCAATTTTCTTTCTCCCAACGGTGCTTCCGAATTTCTCCTAACTCATGATCATGCCTCGCACGACAACAACTGCTAGCCTCATGCGGTCGCGGCCCTGCTTGGCTGATCGGGGCATCAAGCGAGGCTACGTGCAACCGCAGTCAGTAACCCAAACAAAGTTGCCTCGCGGAGCCCTTGTGGGCGACCTCGCATGGGGTTGCGTCACCCGACCGTGGTGGGCAGCCCCTGACCCCATGTGAGAACACCTAGCCCAGCCGCGAGGCCGCCATTTTTTTTTTCTTCTTGTCTTTTATGGTTTCACTTTTATTTTCTTCTTATTTTCTCCTTCCTTTCCCTTTCCATAGGGATTTTTTTTTTCTTTTACCAAGATTCCAAACCAAATAGCAGTAAAACTACCTAGAAATATTCAGCCAATATGGGGCTTCCTTTATTTTTAACATTTGAATAAAATCAATCAGATTTTATGTTCAGAATTGATGTAGGAGTGCTGATATGCAAAGTAATGCAACATAACAATTAAAATTGGTCATGTTAATCAAAGATCATTTTTTTTTAACTATAATGACTTCTCATGCCAAAATCCAAAATAAATGCCAGATCCACCTATCAAAGATTTGTGGACACAATCATATAATTCAGATTCCCTATACAAATTAACTTATTCCTTGTCGAAGAAAGCATATTCATAAAATATGATGCAACAACAAATGGTGCAAAATCAAAGGTCTTTTGATGTCACCTTTTGCCCAAAAAAAAAAATATTCACCTTTTTTTTACTAAACCATTATGTATTTTTAGTAAGATATGTCGTCAATAAACAAAAGATAACAAAATTAGGATTATATTGTTTATTAACCAGTTATTTTGATATGTATGATACAGTTCATCAAGTCATTGTTGATTCTTGACTCAAAATAAATAAATATACAGCTATATCCACAAAAAAAATCAAGACTGATTGAGCAAATTTAGGTCCTACTAAAGAATGAGGCATTGACTATTTCATTAACATAGCTATTATTTAAACAAGTTTACAAATATTTAATGACCATAATTGATAGAACTAGGAGTAGAAGAAAGGTATGAATACATTTGAATTTTGCTAGTGGTACAAAGTTTTGTTTTAAACCATACACACGCACACTCTTGAAAAATTATTACGGTGATGTCATTTCATACATAGCATATAAGAGATCTCTAAGAGTTAAGCATCTGAATATGGCTGACCAATTCTAATGGCAATCACTTCCCATTATCATGAGATTTTGCTTGTCATATGCAAATTCCCAGGCTAAGGATAAGGAGAGGTTAAAACCTTATATTGAACTCCATAGGTTCCCAACAACAGGGTATGAGTGAAAAAGAAGATCAAGCGCCATAACTTATCTAGAAGCAAGAATGGTATAGAAAACTCTCTCCTCCACATTCTACACCATATAGCATCCCATATTTTTTTGAATCAAATCATACCACATTATTGCACCAGAGTAACACTTAGCATAAAGAAAACATAAGGTCTTCTCTTTGGAACTGGACTCATGACCTACAATTAAAAATTAATTATACATGATCTAATATAGAGGATAAAGTTATTGAAATGATGTAAATGTAAAATTCACCTCGGCTTTATTAATCTCTTGATTCCAAGCATTATGGTCCTTCAAATTCTTCTGATTTCCATAGTAGCAATGAACTTTAAAATCTGTTGAATTCTCTATCACCACAGCTTGCTACAGAAATAATACTCATATAATAATCATAATTAAGGTGTAATTACATTCAACAAAATTGCAGAAAACTTAACAAATTTGGAACAATAAACATATCTACATTGATCAAAAGAAATTTAACAGTACAGAAATAAAATGTCACTATATAAAATAGTCCTAAATTTCTGTTGGTACACAATGTATTACAATATAATCGAAAACAATGTTGACACCAATGACAACAATCAGCCAATTTCTTCATTTAAACATGCATCAAAGTACACAAATTTCAATAATATGATGGCAACAATTTTAGCATAATGCATACATTTCTTGATATGGAATAATATAATTGAACAAATAACCTTTTATCCTTCACTATTCATCCACCAAAACAACCTCAAAGCCAATATTAGAAAAACCTAATCTGCATTGTTAATTCCCTTTTCCTTCAAGTTGTTGCATCTTGTTCACCTATCTCCCCTCAAACCTTTGAATCTTGTGACTATCAAGGCTCCCCTTCACATATCTTAATACAATTGTAAAAAAAAAAAAAATTGAGTACCAGAACACTTATACACCATTTACTCAAACACAACCTAAAGATGCCCCTAAACACCGTCAAGTATTGCCAAGGGCATACGATAGAAACTTTTGTGCAAAAAAAATTTCCACTTTGGCCATCAGAAATTAGTTAATTACCCTTAATCTTTCTTTCAAGTGCCCAAAGAACTCAATGGCAATCATGAATACCCTATCAATAGATAAGCAACTACTAAGCAATGTTGAATTGGCAATAGCTAAAAAGGATTCACTCCTACAAAGAAGATACGCTTCCTTAGACTATTTGTCACTTCCGTCCTTTAGTATTTTTTTATGCAGTTATGAGAGTCTATTTCAGTGGCAAAAGTCAGTTATTTTTTGTTGATGGTTGTTAAGGTCAGTCTTTATATGTAACTATTCCACCAGGAATTCAAACTGTTTGACTTTAGTACATTTTGAGTGAACAATTATGATCCGGTCCGAAAACGGTGAAGGCGGTGAGCTGGGAACGTGGTTCTACTCTTGACCAAACGAAGACTTCACATTGTCCTGCAACACAGAGCATTAGTGTCGGGCTAGGGAAAGGGTTTCGGCGTTCGCCCTCTAACGCTCAAGTCAGTAATCGATTTTTTAGAAGGAACAGTGAAGATGAACTTTAGCAAAGAGAGTGTGGGAATATGTAGCGTCGTGTATTTTTGTCTGTAGATGAAGACCCCCTTTTATAGTGTCACTATCCCCCACAGGTTGGATCAGCTGGAAGGGTGCCTGACGCTTGCAACGGAGGTTTAGTGGTCGAGGGTCAACAGTTGCACACGGGCGTAAAACCTCGGTCCGCTGCGCTTTAAATTCCACTCGACCCCCAGTCACCCCTCCTGCCCAGCTTAACCGTGATTTACCCCCTCTGGATATCTGTGGGGTCGGACCCAGGGGCCGCTAAGGTGGCGGTTCCACCTTTTTGCAACTATTGCATTATACACACGCTGGGGGCAAGCGTATTCGTCTTTTGCCACCACTATTGCATTATACACGCACCTCAAAGGACTGACACATTTTCCAAAGCAATCCTAAGAAAAGATAGGTTATAAAGTGTTTCTGACATCGTTCCTTAAGTGAGCACGCAAATCTCTATGATTTGACGGGCTGAAAGCTTTTAAAGCACCATTTACCCGCGAGATGTTCTCTATCCTTTATAGTACAATATGACAGGTGTACAAATTTTGTTGTGGGCTAGTTGACCACCACTCGGCCAGGGGACCATACGTTCATCCTTATGGGGCTTCACCTTCAACCTGACGCTCACTCGGCCTATCCCTTAAGCTGAGGGAGGGAACACTATGCCAAATTGGCCCTAAAACCCAACCAGCTATGGCTGTGGGTCGGGGGTATTTACTGCTCAACAATGAGGATGACCTACCTGCCCCAAATAGAGACCATAATTCAATCGAACTGGGGGCCTGGTCGGACATACATGTCTAACCGACCTTGTACTTAGCTCGGCACCACCCCTACCATTGCTAATACCTTTGACCTCCTCTTGACATTTTCAACCAATTTAATTGCTTAAGTAGCACATGCCAAAATAAGCACAAAGAACTAAACTGTCTCTAATTTTTCAAATTAATCTAAATATTATTTAAAAAAATTGCTATTTGGGTAAAATGCGAAGACATTGAGATGGTAGGAATTTTTCCTTGAGGTCCGGGATAAAATGATAATTGCATGTGTCGATGTCGATGTTGATGCCAATATGAATGCCGATGCTAACATGCAAAGAAGTTGGATGCATGTTCGGAGCTATGATTTGATGATAAGACTCAAGATATGAGACAGGCTCTTAAGAAACGATGGTTTAAATCTCACTTAGAGTATATATTACATTTAAAAAGTTTGAAAAATTTACGATGCTGAGTTATTCGTCAAGATTCGTCTATTGGTGCAATTATTTTTGGATAAAAATTGACCAGTTTGACTATGTTCGAGTTGACTCGAGTTAAGTTTTAAAATTTGACAATATGTGAGAGAGAAGTCAAGTAAGTCAAAGGGTAACTAGATATTTGTATGGGAAATCCTAATTGGAGGTTATATAACTGAAAGTCCTAACTGAAGGTTAGACAACGAGAAGTCCTAACTGGATGTTAGGCGATAGAAAAGATCGAATTGAAAACTAGGTAGTGGAAGTTCTAACGGAGCTAGGTAATGAAAACCTAGTTAGGAATTAGGCAGTGAAAGTCCTAGTTATTAGTGTTGGAAGTACCAACTAATTGAACCTAGTTTTGACAATGACAAAGAGTTTAATGTTAAGTTGCGTTATTTTCTAATAAGATTAATTGAGTGTGTAGGCAAGTCCTTGTTGAGGCTAGGCAAAGACGTCATATTCAAGGGATTGGGCACGAAGTCTTGGTCGAGTGAACTGAGCAGAAGACTTGGTAGATCGAGAACATGGGGCAGAAGTCCTGGGGTCACGGACATCAGCAGAAGTCTAGGCGGGTCGAGCATCAAACATCTAATGGAAGTCTTGGAGGTCAAGATCAGATACTGAACAAAAGTCTAAATAGATGTTTGGCAAAAGGTAAACTCTTATAAGAGAAGCAGATAAGGACGTGTTCCTAGTTGAGGGAACAATAGGAATCAGTCCAACTTAGAGTTTTATGGGAAATCCAAAGTCAGGCTCGTACGGTCTGACTCTGTCAAATATTATTATTTTCTATTATATTATTTTTTGTGTTAAGTCTGTGTTGTAGAGTACTCTATAGCTTGGAAGTGTTAATCAGGCATTAGAAGGATCCAGGTGCCTTAAGCCTGCACCTCTATCACCTTGGCACACTCAGCATGATGAGGTGGCAACTTCTAGTTGGTCCAATACACATCAGATCTAGGTGCCTCAATGAGATTGAGGCACTTGGGATGAGATATAGTCAACTAAGAGAAGCTCCACTCAACACACGCCATGTCAACAACCAAGGCACCTCAACAGGATAGAGGTGCCTGGAAGTTGATAAGCTATGACGAGCTCAGATCAGATCAGCTCTGATCCAAGCACCTCAATGGCATAGTGGTGTCTGGATTGACCTATATAAGAAAATCTTGAACAATGGCTTCAACACACCTTTCATACGATCAAACGAGTTTCGTGCTACTCCAAACTTCGACTACGACGCTGAAACACTGCTCTGACTACAACACCTTTACTTCTCAATTGTTGGTATACTTGTAATTTCAATTAAAGTAATATATTTCTTGTAATCAAAGTTCTTTGTACTTATTGAATTGATAATGAATTTCTCAACGAAAGCGATCAATGATCATAGATTTTAGAGTAGGAGTTATTACAGGCTCCGAATCAAGTAAAAGAAAATTATTAGCATTGTTTTTCTTCTTTGTTTTTAATTCCGCTACGTTATTCTCTCTATGTTTAATGGAAAATGTAAAAAATCCATGAGCGTTATTCACCCTCCTCTAGCGTACTTTTTGATCCTTAAATTGATATCAGAGCGGGGGCGCTCATTGGTGCAACCACCATAAGAGCAATTTTTCAATTTTTTTGTAATTAATAAGAATCGGTGCAATCACCCCTTCTAATATTTTTTTGTTTAAATTTTTCTGTACTCAAAATTAGTGCAACACTACTTAAGCTAATTTATTTTTTCTTCTCTTCCCGTACTACTAAACCTAAGATCAAGTCTTGGAATATTTTGATTTTGTGTGTGTGAGATTTTAAATGACCCATCAAGAAGACTACAGTACCACTCATTCACCTCTTTTCTTCAGCGAGGACTTCGGCTACTGGAAGGGTTAAATAGAGTACCACTTGAAGATTCAAGTGGAAATGTGGATCATAATCCAAATTAGATTCACATTTTCCACTAAAGATGGAGTATATATCCATCCCCTGCTACAAGTGGGACACACTAACAAAGAAAAAGATTAAGGCTAACTCTAAGGCAACTCAAACTCTTCAGTGTGGCATAACCAAAGAAGAATTAAATCGGGTTAATCCTTTCAATAGTACCAAGGACCTTTGGGAGAAGCTGATCGAGCTACACGAAGACACCTCTAATACAAAAGTAAGTAAAAGAGATTTAATTTTAAATAAATTATATAACATAAAAATGTAGAAAATAGAATTAGCAAGCTAGCTCCATGCTCGAATTCAAAATCTCCTCAATAGTCTTCACACAATCAGTCAAAAATGGAGAACCACTACATTATAAGGTATGCCCTAAATTCTTTTCCTCATCGAAAGACTCAGAAGAAGAAGAAGAACAAGCTCAAGCGAGCTTCCTTGCGTTACTATCATGGGAACAAGTGGTCAAAACTAAGTCCGAGTTCGAAACCAAATATGAATTCAAAGCCGAGAGAAGCCACAAATCCGTATCTATTTCAGATGATCCAAACATGAGGTACACTCTCCTACAGTAGAATGTTTATACAATTTAATTAATTAATTGATGTAAAAGTTAGCTAGATCTAATATCTAGGTCAAGTTGCTCCAAATGGAGGTAAAAACCCTAAAAGAAGTGACCAACCTAAGTTTTTTGACCGCCCAAGTTCAAAGTGGAACTTTAACTCAAGTATAACAACTTGAGGAAGAAAATTCCACTCTAAAAAATCAAGTTAAAGAACTCAATGATATATTGGAATGGTTCACTATGGGTTTCAAATATCTAGACATGATTATTGGAAAATAAAGAGTCGTATACAATCGATCCAAACTAGGATACAATGCTAAAGTCTCATTTCAAATCATATTTGTCAATTGTAAATAGAAATAGAAATCAAGTCCAAACATAGGTCTTTAAGTCAAGCTTGATTAATCAAGTTGGACCAAACCACTATTGGATACCCAAGGGTCAAATTTATTATCTAGATAGACCTTATCGAGGTTATAATCCAGGGGAAGCCAATAGAAAGACCGTATTTTCTTGATTTGCATTATTGATTGATCTACTATTTTCATATGCATGCTTAGTTTATTATCTGATTAATTTAGAATGGTTAGATAAGGACCTAGGATTGATTGAGACTTGTTTAACCTAGTACTAGAGTGGAGCGAGATAATAGTACGTTATGAAAATTTCGTCTAAGAGTCAAGTAGGATAAGACATACCCTATTTAGTCTATTTAGCTAAGTGAAACTAACTGAAACTATTTGACCACATCCTAGACTAATTAAACTAAGATTTTTCAATAGCAAAGTTAAATATATAATTTTTTAAAAAGACTTTGTCTAGAAATGACCATTGTTCCAATACCCAAGAAGACCCTTATGCCTTGCCATAACTTGAAAGCTAATTTTTGAAATATATATTTAACCGACTGATGGTTAAACCTGAATCTAATTCAAATATCAATCAATTTTTAGATTTTAAATTAGATTAACAAACATAAAATGGCAATATAACAAAACCTATAATGTTCCCTAGTTGAAAATTTATAAAGGGTGAGATGGATTTAAGTTAAATTGAGGTTTAGTCAAACTTAACCTAAATTAAATCAAACTTTAATCAAACTCAAACTTTAATTAATTAAACTCAAACTTTAACTAATTAAATTAACCTAATTTTAATAATTTAGTTAACAAAATTTATTTAATTAATCCACTCAATTACTTAAATTAATTAATCAAATCCAACCTATCCTAATTCACCTAGACCTTATTAACTAAATGAGCGGATTATAAGTTAATTTAATTAAAGCTTGATTAATTGATTCAATTCAACCTAACTTTAATATAATTATTAACTTAATTAAAATTTAGTTAATTTCAACTTAATAAATTAAATTTTAACTTAGTCTAATCTAATTGTGCAAACTAATTAACTTAATTAATTGAATTAAATAATTTAATTAATTCTTAATTAATTTAAAACTTATAAACTTTTTTCCAAACTTAATTCAATTCCAAAACTTAAATTATTTTTTCAAGACTTTACTTAATTTTTAAAAGTTAATTATTTTTCAATTAATTAGTTAATTACTTTTCAATTAATTAAAGTTTAACCACTAAGTTTTAATAAATTTTAACATAAAACCTATGACTCAATCTTAATTATTAAAATCTTAACAATTAAATTTTTATTAAGTAGCTTGTATCAAATGCAGGTGTCTCGCACTGCTTCAATAGAAGCACCTAAAATTATTTTAAGCGCCCTAATCCAACTCTCGAGGCGCCCACAGTTTTTGACCATGGTGCTCATGGTTTTCGCCTTTGAGGCACCTATAACCAATCCAGTGCCTTACTATTGCCACGTGTCTAAGCGCTTGTATAAATACAAATGCCTGGATGCATATAAGCAACCCAAGACCTCAGTTTACAAGCGCATCTATCCGATTTTTTCCTTACTTTTGCACCATTTTCGATCCTGATCCAAGTTCAATCAGCTTAATTCATCATTTCTTTATAAAAATTTCAAAATACCAAGATAACACCCCAAATAGCCCTAATTAAATTTTATTCTTATTTTAAATAGTTAGACATAAATTATGTAATTTTTTATGATAGGATTAAGGGAAAGACTTCTATGGCTGGCTCATCTAGTACTCCAGCATTGACACTAAGTTTCCTACAGAGGAACTTAGAACTAGATTTTTTATCATTATCATTTAGACAACTACCTCCTAGGTCCATTGATAGGGCATTTTATCGATGATCATGCATTCCTACTTTGGAGGTAATAGAGTATTACTAGTTAGGTAACCTCATTTGTTGTACTAGCCTTATTAACATTGAATTATGTTCCGAGTTATATAACAACTTGATTAGAGGCGATGATCTTACCTACACAACTAAAGTAGCAGGGAGAAACCTTACCTTTTCTCTTATTATTATTAAGAACTTTTTGAGACTTAAACCTTCTGCATGCCCCTTCTTATGTTATACTCTTAGGGATTTGCTATTTGGTGATCCATACTATCATATTACACTTGATAGGATGTATTCCTGTTTCTTTAGAAAGGAGAGGATACCTACAGTTACTCAGTTTCATTCCCTTGAACTTAGAGTCCATGACTATGTTCTTTATAGGGTATTAGTGACCTGCATCTTACCCTTGACTACTGGGGATGTTTCAATGATGTGTTCATTTCATACATTTCTGCTTTATGCATTCTGTCATAGGCTAGATATAGACATTAGCCTACACATCTTCCATACCATCATCTACTCTGCTAGTGTCTCCACCAGTAGGAGAGTTCACATGTTCTACTGCTATATTTTGACTTCTTGGCTAACATCCTTAGGATAGATGTCACTATAGGTGAGGTCAGACCCTCCAGTGAGTATGACATACTAGATCAAAGGAATCTTAGTTTAGCCAACATACATGTATATGGTTAAGGTGTCATTTCTTGGAGGAGGGTAAACTAGCCTCAGCCTGAGCCAGTTGCAGCACAGGATCTAGTAAACTTGGAGATGTCCGATATAGACATTGGAGACTTTCAGATTCCTCCACCTCCAGCTATTCGACTAGAGGGTTCATTTACCAATTTCTAATAGGAGACACAGACCCAGCTCACCTAGATGATGGACTTACTTAGATCTTGGAGTACATGATCCTCTTCATCACTGTCCCAGCAGACTATTAAACTTTGTGACTTGACATTATTGTATTCTTTTTTTGAAATATGACTTGACTTTCACTATAGCGGACTTTCACTAGCATTTGACTTTGATAGTTTTATTGTTGACTTAAACTTAAATTTGACTTAGTAGAATAGATCATAAATGCTTTCAAAATTTAAATTGTCTTTCAAAGTTTATGTTTTCTTACTTCTAGGTTGAAAATTAAAATTTTTATTATTATCAAATAAAAATTCCCATTTTTTAGTGGTTTTCAAAAATTAAACATAGCATAGGTCCCCCCCTATAAAGCATGATCCTATAATATTAGGCAGCTAGTATCTTACAAACACACTAGGATTACCTTATTTGTATATTGAAAACACTTAAAATAGTATGAGATGCTTAGGGTTTTGTTTAGATTTTTATATGCTTATATCAGTGCAACAATATAAAATCTGGGTGAAAAATACAAGTAATATTGATTAAGTTAAGTAATTCTTCATAGTAAACCTAAGTAGATATCTTACTTAACTTAACTAACAAAGCAAAAAGTACTATCTTCTGGTAGTTAGCTAGTAACTAAATATTAGATATTTATTTTAAGAAAAATAAATAATTATTTTAAATACTTTTTCTAAGAAAATTTATTTTTATTTTGTATGCATGGATCACAAGGGAATCATTCTTTATTTGCTTAGAAATCTTGCTTATTTATTCTCTTGCTTAGCAAATTCAGTATCATTAAAAATTTGTATCAATGTTTATTCTCAAAATTTTAGAAAAGTGAGTAAATTTTAAAACATTCTTAAAAAACCTAAGAAAAATTTTCTAGCTTTTTTAAAGCTAAGTATTTTAAATTTTACATATATTAGATGTTTTGAAAACTTACCACGTTACACTATGTTCTATATTCAATTTTTTTTAACAAACACATTCTTTCTTCCTAAAAACTTTTTGATATATGTCAAAAGAGGATAAAAAGATTAAAAGTTAATAATGGATTTTAAAAATATGCAATTTTTCAAAATCTCCACAGGGAGAATGATAAATTAAGGGGGAGCTATGTTGAAAAATCTTTACTTTGAAACTTTAAAAGTTTTTAACACTTGAAAATTTTCAAAACTTCCTATTTTTTAAGAGTTTTCTTTTTGTGTTAAATTTTTTAGTTCTATGATTTACTTAAACTTTGAACCAGATTGACATAAATAAAAAATGGAGAGATTGTTGGTACTCGAAGTGCCAACTAATCGAACCTAGTTTTGATAATGGTAAAAAGTTCAAAGTTAAGCTATGTTATTTTCTAATAAGCGTACCTGAGTGTGCAGGTAAGTCCTAGTCGAGACTAGACAAAGAAGTCCTAGTCAAGAGATTAAGCACAAAGTCCTAGTCAAGGGATTAGGCATGAAGTCCTAGTTAAGGGATTGGGCACGAAATCTTGGTCGAGTGGACTAGGGAGAAGAGTTGGCAGATTGAGGCCATCATACAGAAGTTTTGGGGGTCACGGACACCAGGCGAAAGTCTAGGGGGGTCAAGGGTCAAACATCTAGTTGAAGTCCCAAAGGTCAAGATCAGATATTGAGCAAAAGTCCAAACAAGTGTTTGGCAAATGGTAACTCTCTTGAGAGAAGTAAGTGAGGATGTGTTCCCCGTTGAGGGAATAGTAAGAGTCAGTCCGACCTAGAGTTTCATGAGAAATCCAAAAGTTAGAATCAGACAGTTCGAGACTATCAAATAATATTATTTTATATTATATTATTTTTCTATACTAACTTTGTGATGCAGAATATTCTTTAGCCTAGAAGTGCTTATCTAGGTGCCTGGAAGGATCTAGGCGCCTCAAGCCGATACAGGCACCTGAAAGGTATTCAGGTGCCTCTACCACCTCGGTTCATGCAGTAGGATGAGGTGGTAGCTTCTGGTTGGTCAGTACACATCAAATCCAGGTGCCTCAAAGGGATTGAGATATCTTGGACGAGATAGAGTCGACTAGGAGGAGCTCCACTCAGCGCTCACCATGTCAGCAACTGAGGTGGCTCAAATAGATAGAGGTGCCTGGAAGTAGATAAGCTGCGATGATCTTAGATTAGATCAGCTTTGATCCAAGTGCCTCAATGGCATAGAGGTGCCTGGATCGACTTATGTAAGAAGGTCTTGAGTAGTGGCTTCAACACACCTTTCATATGATCAAACTAGCCTTTCGTTACTCCGAACTTCGACTACGATGCTGAAACGTTGCTCTAACGACAACGATCAAGACTTTACTTCTCAGTTGTCGGTATACTTGTAATTTCAATTAAAGTATTACATTTCTTATAATCAAAGTTCTCTATACTTATCAAATTGATAGTGAATTGTCCAACGAAAGTGATCAACAATCGTAGACCTTGGAGTAGGAGTCGTCATAGGCTCTGAACCAAGTAAAAGAAAATTGTTAGCATTGTTTATCTTATTTGTTTTTAATTCCGCTGCATTATTCTCTCTAAGTTTTATGAAAAATGTAAAAATCACGAGCACTATTCACACCCCTCTAGCGCGCTTTTCGACCCTTCACTAGCAGGGCTAGGCATTGAAAACCTAATTGAAAAGTCTTAATGGGGCTAAACAAGGAAAATTCCAAGTGAGCTAAAGGTTGACTTGGTGATCGAAAGTCCAATGCGAAGTTGGCACGAGATGGAAAGTTCAAGTGGGTCAAAGATTGATTGAACACTTGGTTAAAAAGCTCTGGCAGGTCAAGGGTGATTAGATGCTAGGTAACGAGAAGTTCCAACAAGTCACATATGACTGTAGGGTTGGGTAAAGAAACCCTAAACTTGAAATTAGAGCTTAGGGTTGGGTAATCGATCAGGTAAATCAAATTGCTCAAGTCCCATCAATTAGGCATGACAGGGTGCCTAATCGATTGGGATTTTTTCCAATTGATTAGGATGATTACCTAATTGATTGGGAGCTTTCGTGAGAGCGCAGTGAGGCAAGAATTAATTGGTAAATCAATTCGGCCAGAGCCGATTGATTAAGCTTAGTTCCAATAGATTGGGAATCAATTAGAGGTTGTATTTTGTGAAAAAAAAGAGGTTGTAATCAATTGGGGGCAATCGGCATAAACAATCTATTAAGGATTTTTCGTAAGAGAACAGAGAGTTTGGAAATCGATTAGGTAATCGATTAGGCTGCTTTCTCTCATGAATAGAAAGCTTCTGAATCAATTGAGGCAATCAATTAGAAGTTGCTGAATCGATTATTTATGACTCACCAATCGATTAGGAGTTTGAAAAAGACCGGTTTTGTAGGTGTTGAACGATCAAGCTAACGTAACAATTGATTCAGGTGAAGATAATCAATTAGGAGGCGTCAAAGGAACCCTAGAAAAGGGGTGTTCATGGACATTCGATGTTGTTAGTTCTTGGGACGTGGAGAAAGAAGTACTGCTGCATTTCCAACCGACCAAGAGGCATTTCCAAATAACAAGATATCAAGTTAAGAAAGATCTCATTGTAAAGTGTTTACTTTTATTTTCGCTTGTATTCTTGTTGTATTTCTCGTGTTCAATATTGTACAAGACTTCTCCACCTCTAGAAGGTTTCTGAGAAAGAGTGTGTTCATAGTAGAATTGTGTGTACTGTGTGAATTCTTGGATTAGTCACTTCAAAAAGATGGAGACCAAGTAAATTAAGGGTGTTAGCATTATGAAGATTTTGACTTTGAGTTTCTGTTGTAAGTCATCATCAAAGAAGCGAATGAATCTATTCACCTCTTCTAGCTCTTTACGTGTCCTAACACCATCTATGTTTTCCAATTTAACTTGATGGTATATAAATGAAAATTTTTATAGGGTTGGACTAGTCGCCTTCAATTAGTTGGATAGTATGGGTTGAATATATGGATTTAAAAAAAAAAAGTGATGAGTAAAGTTCTCAAGTAATATAATTTTGAATATTTGGGGGGTTTGCCTACAATTTCTACGTCATCGATTAAGTGTAACTATTTTTCATCTTGCGCATCAAAACCGAAAATTTCGCACTTTCGCTCCCACATTTCATACATTTTACACTAAAGTTAACATTCAAATCAACTAACAATTGCGGCAGAGACCACCTCCATTTTTCCCAACCACTCCTCTCTGTTCCTGCCATTTCCCAACGAACTCTCCAGTCGTAGCACAAACGACAACGATGATGCCCTCCACCGCCACCTTCTCGCAATTATCCCCTGTAACACATATCTTTTGTCCCTTTCCTCACCCAGGCCAATATAATTTTTTTTAGACTCTGTTCCTGCCTAGTGTGGTATTCAATTCATTTTAGTAAAAATAAGCTTCATACTTGGATCTAATTAGACCTGTTGATGCAAAACAGATCGATCCGTAGTGGGTGGATCGGTCTTGTTGGATGGTATTTTATATAATAGGTGAGTTTATATATAAATTGAACATGTGAATATAATCCAAATCCTTTAAAGTGATCTAACTTATGTTTATTAGATTTCAGGTTATTAGATGCAGGTTCAATGTGTAGATACTCTTTAGCCCAATTCGTTATCATATATGAACTAATAACGGATTAGATTGCCTGTATAAGAGGAGGTCCCCAAGGATATAAGACATAATCTTGACAAAATGCTCATTCTCGATTAGTGAGAGTTTGCGGCTGCATTAATTATAAGCCCCTTAGAAAACATTTCTTCTTCTTTTTGCTGCATCTTCTTCCACAGGGATTAAGTCGATGACGCTATAGGACAAGATGACTTTGCAATTAGATTCCTTATCTTTCTATTTATGTATTTACTTTCTTATATCATGCTCATGATGAAACTAGATCTTTCTTATTCTTGTTTTCCTAAGTACAAGTTCTTATATGTTGTTTAGAATTCATGTGGCTTAGGTTTCATACAAGAACTAACATGTGCTATCAGAGCTTTAC
Organism: Zingiber zerumbet; assembly: GCA_037833815.1. Taxonomy (NCBI): domain Eukaryota; kingdom Viridiplantae; phylum Streptophyta; class Magnoliopsida; order Zingiberales; family Zingiberaceae; genus Zingiber; species Zingiber zerumbet. Next base: position 5,891,273 of record JBBMJZ010000048.1, on the reverse strand, counting down.
ATTTCATTGTTTTCATGGCTATTATGTTAAGTTTTTCGTCGATTTATTATTTTTATACTAGATCAAGTTTTTCTAATATAACATAGTTTTTTATTATCAAAAATCATATAAGAAAAACCTAGGATAGACTTGTTTTCTATTTTTTTTCATGTTTATGTGAAAAAATGAAGAACGACCAAAGAACTGTCGCATTTAATCTAATTTTTAGGTCAAATCGTGATGGCTCAATCAACTAACTTGGTCAGTCAATCAATTACCAAGCTTAAAATAGCTAACATAATCGATAGAAATTGATTGATCCAATCAATTTAACCAATCGATTAGGACAATGTGATCAAATAAAGGATTAATTTATGATCGATCAAATTAATCAATTTAGATTATCAATCGATTGATAATTTTTTCAATTGATTAAAAGCCTTGAGTTACAATAAAATTTTACTATCAATCGAATAAGAATTTTTCCAAAATCGATTAATAAGTTGAAATCACGACAAATTTAATTGATATCGATAACATAATTGGTGCTTTTAATTGATTATGATTGATGCCAAATCAATGAATAGCTTAAACTCATGACAAGACCAATTATCAATTGCTGATTAGATTTTTTTTCTAATTAATTAAAAGTGTTAAAAAATTAATTAGCAATCCATTGGAATGGTTTCTAAAATTCCTTCCGATATAATAATATATTCTTTTCTACGTGAATTAGTGAAAAAATATTAAATGACATTAAAAATGTGATTCATGGAAATATTATTAAAAGGAATTAAACAATGTTCATGAACCTGCATGATAATAAATGGCATTAAACATTATTTTATGTAGAAGAATCAGATTAACTAAATTAAATAATGGTTAAATTATATAACCAAAAGTTGTTTAACCTTATAGTCACATATAATATACTTTTAAATCGATTATAATAATTAATTAGATAAAATAATCGATTATGATAGAGTATCAATCAATTAATAAAGTTAATTTAGAGTTATTAAAGTTGATTAATTAATTATTATAGGATTATGTGCACGTGAGAGGAGAGGAGAGGGTAAATCATGTGTTTTTTAAAAACTTTTATTTTCTTTTGAAAGCAAGTGCGCAATGGAATAATAAACTAAGTGAGAAAGTGAACATGAGAAAGCAGAATACAAGTATTTTATTTAGTTCAGAGCCTTCAACGACTTCTACTGTCACGTCCTAGAGAAGTCCCTGCCTGACAAATGGATATCATCTCCCCTGTAACTGTGACAATATGAAGCATAAATACATTGCCACACGACTACTCATAAGCAACACCAATCCACACAGTTGGATAAAAATACAACCACGCAGTTTATAAGCAGCCCACAAGGTTGGAAGTAAGCACAACCACGCAATTAATAGACAACTCACACGACTGAAAGTAAACACAACCCATGCAGTTAATAGACAGTCCACACGGCTGAAACACAACACAGCAAAAGTCACAAAATAATGAACGTGAAACCAACAAAACAACTAACTGCGAGCTGACCCGGCTTGACACAACAACATTACCAAATACAAGAAACCACAAAGATAAACTCCATATAAAAGATACATATACACGAACAAGTACAAAGCCAATACTATGAACGGAAGCAATAACGGGAAAAGGCACTCGATGTGACATGGGACTAGCGGACTAGATCTCCAGGCAACTCCTTAAATCCTTTACCTGCTACCTAGCGAAATAAACTAGTTTATGGGGTGGTGAGTGTTGGGACTCAGCAGTAATAGACAGATAGTGCATGAACATAATAAAGTACTAGAGATACAAAAGTATACAGTCTCATAGGAACAATAGCAGATACTACCATGATATCATAATAAATGTCTATACCTTAAACCGTATCCTAGGCTAGTAACGGTAGATCAAGGATAGTGAGGATCCGCATTAATACCGCTCAAACTACAAGAGTATCATGTGAGGTATACTACCAATTGTTGGTTGCTACTCGGAAAACCTAATGGTTCCACTGTACAAAAATTTTGTACAAGGTCTGACCCTTTCCTAGCAACCATGTGTTCTTTTAAATTAAACTTGGACTGCCTGCGGAACTTAACACGTTTGATTCTAATTTAACTTATTTGTTCTTTTAGGTTTAGACTTGGATCTCCTGCGGAACTTAACACGTTCGATCCAAATCACCTAGGT
>JBBMJZ010000048.1:5852973-5869701 GCA_037833815.1 Zingiber zerumbet | reverse complement strand
ATACAATATGAGAAATCCTACCTCTATCGTAACTAAAACTTAAATCCAATGCTAATCATCCCATATTCAATTTTCCTTCTGAACTTGAATATATATGAAAGCTGAGGGTCACAACTAGAACATATCCAAATTTTGCATTGGTTACCCTAATAAATTTTATTGTATGGTGCCCACATATTTCTTGAATTTGAATATATGAGCGTTACTTTTAAAATACATTGTTTAATATTCGACTCAATGAAAAACATTAGGTAGCATTTTGTGCTATGTGTCTAATATGGGACTTAATGGATGGTCTTGAGGATAAAGATCACAATAGAGGCGTGCGTAGGCCCGGGGTAATGTTATCGTACTAAAGCACTTCTCAATTTTTTAAATATTTAAATATCAAATTCTAATTTGGATGAATTAACAGATAATTTTTTTTTAATGGGCAGTTGACCTAAGAACGCTAGATTGATGGGCTACTCGCTGTGAGCAGTTCTTAATTTACTTTGGCAGCCGATGAAAAAACTTCTATATAAACTCAATCATAATTCGGAACCGACGATTCAACGGGTCCTACGGGGTTAACTTTTAACCTTAATCATCTAAGATGATTACGATTCACGGTTCGAAATCGTCAATTCAAGCTTGGCTATGGTTCATATTATTATATTAAAAAAATATAATTTATAAAATCATTTATGGGACTTTAGATTATGATTACTAAGAATAATCATTTAGCAAAACAAAATAATTAATTAGTTATTAAATAATTCACTAATACGAAATCATTTACCTGTAAACGACTATAAATTAAATTAGTCTTCCAATTATTACAAATATCAATATAAAGAAAATTAATGATTAATTATTAAATAATTAATTAATACATAAAAATATTAATAGCTGTAGTTGGTTAAGATATCTGTTAAATAACGTAAATTCAAATAATTTAAACCTTTACAAAAATTATTTACTCTTTTGCTACTTAGCAAAAGAAAATTATAGTAAGTTATTAAATAATTAACTGACAATGTTTATATCAATTTATTGTTGTCTAGTTGATTAACATACTTCTCTTCCACCCAAAAGACTCAGGTTCAATCCCCACTAAGCGGGCCGATCCATTATCTCGACGATGGATTGGGAAATTTTCCACCGGTTCTATATTAAACGGACGACCAACCTACCGTCCATCAACAATTAGAAAAAAAAAAAAAAAAAACTATTATTATGATCTACCGGTTCTTGTGAAGTATTTGTAGCTAAGACTTGCTTCTGATCTATTATGATGTTTCAACTGTGTTTGAAGATATCGACGAAGACGTGCTGCTTCTGTCGCCGAGAATGGGATCTCCTCGAACTTTTTCACAAATCAAATCACAGAGCCTAGGACGTTCTCTACCGCTAGCTGATCACCTCACAGCTTTTTGCTACGCTCTCTGATCACCTCCGCTTCACCTCCCTTCCTTTCTTATTGCTTAGACGCTCCTTTTATAGGAAGGTTGAGAAAGTCGAAGGGGAAAGGATGCTCCTTCGTCTTCTTGCCGTTTGCAGCAAAGAAATGTTTGCAACAACGAGAGAGACAAACCCTTTCGTCTCTTGTAACGGCCAACATCTCCCACTCGTCCAAGTCAATCCATAAGATTATATAATCACATAGACTACAAAGTGATCATGTCACGAAGACCAGAACAAAATTAATTAGTTACAAAGACCAAATAAGTCACGTAGATTTTATGAGAATCAAGTCATGAAGACCAGAGCAAAATTAATTAATCACAAAGACCAAATAAGAACATCCAATCCATATATTAGAGAAAATAGTTCGTGCGACAGTACCCACATTGAGCATTCAACTGCTAAGAAGATTGTCATACCTTACTTAGCTGCTCCATAAAACGAATCAGAGACATACTCATAATGACACATAGTCTCTCTTCTGACGGAACATATCCGTTATCCAGGAAACATCCAATCTCACAGTGGCACATAGCCATTATCTTGGAGATTTCCATGTTTTGCTATTTACCCAGATTAAATAATTTTCATTTACATCAATATGAACATCTCTAATCCCTTATAATGACCATTTGTCAAGAGTATGTTCCATATTCAATATTCACATTCATTTCTATACATAACAGAAATGGGTCGACCAGTGAATAATATAAAAAAATGTAAATTTATTTAATCTTCCTTTTTAGATAGAATCTATTCATTCCAATTAGTCGCTTTCCTAGTTATACTCCATAGACCGAATCATCCATAGTCATAGGATACATGCTAAAGTAGCAGACATTGATTAAAACTTCAAGTAAACTGCTAAATAGTCACTAAGGGTAAAAATTGAGATTGACTTATAATCTCAAAGGTCTCACATAGTAAAGAAACAGAGATCCATTCTCCTACTACCCTTATTGTCGTAATAGTATATGTGGTATGAATCACATGCTACGATGTTATTCTCTTTACTAAAAAGAGCGCATGTTTTTCTCAAATTTTAACATCGTACAGATTTTGATCTAGACATACCTAATGACTAATCCTGAATTCAATATATGAATTCCAATCTAGCTTTCAACAGGTTTAGTAAATGGTGGGTTTATTCACTTCGATCATTACATAAATGATCTCATCTTGACACAATTATCAAGGCGACCTTAACTTATAGGTATGTCTCTATTCATAGCTACATAAGTTGTCCCATAAGTAATTGTCTTACCTCTATTTATACTTAACAAATAGAGATGATTGTCCATATGAGTGAACCAATCTCAACCTGCCAACATGCTCATCGAGACTTTAATCCAAAATGTAACAACTTATACATTGAATAGATCATGACATTTTACGAAGTCACAAAGACTTCTTATTCTTTGAAATGACTCTTTAGTCAATGACTTAGTAAAATGATCTACAAGCATAGTACGTGTAGGGATATACTCAAGAATTATCATTTTCTTATCCACAATATCCCTTACAAAATTATACTTAATTCTATATGCTTAGCTTTGCTATGATATTTGGGATCCTCAGTTTGACCATTACAATACACTGTAACAGGACTCCCACTATCCTCAGCAATATTCAAATGCTTCAAGAACATTTTTCAACCAGACATATTATTGCACAACTGATGCGCAAGCCACATAGCTTCTATTGTTGACAAGGCTACATAAGCCTACTTCTTGCTATTCCATGAGATGACGCCATCATTTAGCAAGAAGGTATAACCTGATATGGATTTTTTGTCATCAAGGTCTCCTTCCTAATCTGCATTTGTGTAGCCACTTAGGCTCATCTTAGATCCTTAGAAAAACAGATACATAATTTGTTGTCCTTTTAAGGTATTTAAATATCCTCTTTACCGCTTTCCAGTGTCTCGATCCTGAGTTTAATTGGAAACCACTAACTAAGCCAACACCATAACTTATATCAAGATAAGTACACAACATAGTGTGTATCAAACTACCAATAGAACTGACATATGATATTTTCTTCATTTCGGCTATTTCCTCAGGAGTCTTGGGATACATACTTTTGCTCAAGATAGTACCTCTCGCTATAGGTATATGTTCAATGTTGCAATCTGACATATTGAAGTGTTGTAGCATCTTAGTGATATAAGCTTCTTGAAACAAACCCAAAAGTCTTTTTGAACGATCAATAATGATCTTCACTCCTAAGATATACTCTTCTTCTCCCATGTCTATTATGTTAAATTGTGATGAAAGCCAGGATTTAACTTCTATCACACACTTTATGTCGCTTCAAGATAAAATGACAAACTTTCCTTTTTCTTTTCTTAGGCAAGCACAATGATTCTTATTGATCAGTCTGAAACCATAAGACAAAATGACTTCATCAAATCTTATGTTCCATTGTCTTATAGATTGTTTTAGCCCATATATATATAAAATTCTCAAGTCTACATACTCAATTATCTTGGCCTTCAGTGACATAACATTCTGGTTGTACCATATAAATTTCTTCGTCAAGATTACCATTAAGGAAAGTCATTTTTACATCCATCTGATGTAATTTCATCTCAAATTGTGCTACTATAGCTAGGATGACACGTATTGACATAAACTTCACAACTGGGGAGAATGTATCTTCAAAGTCAATACCTCCATTTGGGTAAATCCTTTTGCAATTAATCGAGTTTTGTATCAATTAATTGATCCATCTTCTTTCATCTTTATTTTGAGAATCCACTTATTCCCAATAGTCATTCGGCCCGGAGGAAGATCGATTAAATCCCAAACTTGATTCTTTCTCATTGACTTTATTTCCTCATCCATTGCAATTTTCCATTTTTCTCTTACTGAGTTTCTCAAAGCTTCCTCAATTGTTCAAGGTTTCTCATCATCAATTGGGAGAATCATCAATGCCTCATTCTCAATATCAAACCTTCTCCGAGGAATAATCTGACGACTACTTCTTCGTAGGTTAGACTGTTGAGAAATTGACTCATTCAATGGCAAATTACTCCCACTAGGTTGACTAGATTCAGACATTTCCTGATTTGTTGATAAAGGAACATTATCCTCCTCCTCTATCTCATATAAAGGAATTGTCTTATCAACTTTACCTCGTGTTGGGAACTTAGTTTCAAGAAAAATTACATCTCTCAAATATATTTCAGAGATTGTTTTATCTAGTTGCTTACCTATGAAAACATAACATTTAGAGGTCTCATGATATCTAATAAAGATACATTTCTTACCCCTATGTCCCAGTTTCTCTACTTGTGAGAACTATCATGAACATAAGCAGCTGACCTCCAAAGTCTCAGATTACTTAAATTCGATTTTCTATCTATCCAATGTTCATATAGGGTAGATGAATTGACTTTGAAGGTACTTTGTTAAGTATATAGGCTGCAACTAATAACACATCTCCCCAATAAGAGATTGGCAAATTAGCCTGTGTCATCATAGACATAACTATTTCAAGGAAAGTCCTATTTCTTCTTTCAATAACCCCATTTTGCCATGGAGTTCCAGGGATTGCCAACTATCTAATAGTCCCTCTATCATTATATATTGTCTTGAACATATCAGACAAATATTTCCCTCCACGGCCAGTGCGCAAGGTTTTAACATTACGTTCCAATTGATTCTCAACTTCGTTCAAGTAACAAATGAAGCAATCTAATGCTTCATTTTTATGAGAAATTAAATACACATGACCAAAATGAGTGAAGTCATCAATAAATGTAATGAAATAAGAATTCCCATTTCTAGCATTCATATTCATTGGACCACAAATATTCGAATGAATTAATTGCAATGATGATTCAACCCTAATAGTCTTACCAAATGGTTGTCTAGTTGTCTTTCCAGCAAGACAATGCTCACATATAGACAAGTTAATCTTAGCATGAGTGCCTAAAAGACCCTCCTTAGCTAATCTATTCATTCGTTCTTGTCCTATATGCCCCAATCTAGCATGCTAAATTTCATCATTAACATCAGCATTACTAGTAAGAGCAATATTTGAAAAACAACTATCATTATTATTTGGTTCTACATCAAGAACCATAAAACCATTTGTTACATAACCATACCAAATTAACACTGAGTTAATTCGAAGTTCCACACAACGGCTATAAAAAATTATATTATAACCTAAATCAAGAAGATAAATGATGGAAACCAGATTCCGTCAAATATCAGGAGTGTATAGGACATCATGTAGAAATAAGGTGCCTCCACCACATATGTTGAGCTTGCAAGTGCCAATTTCTTTGACTTCAATTCTTGCATTGTTTCCTACATATATCCATTTGTTGCTAGCTGGTACCCGACGGTACTCCACATATGTAGCTCGATCACGTGCTACGTGGTTCGTTGCTCCTGGATCTACAATCCACAAAGGATACGAATGAGCTAACAAAATTGTACTTGCAACATATTGCTCATGGAAAGAAGATAAAAATGGATATACCTTTTTAGGCTCAGTACAATCCCGAGCAAAATGACCCTTCTTGCCATAGTTGAAGCAAGTTAACTTGTTCCTAGGTTTTTGTCCATATTTCTTTCCTTTCTTTTTGATTTGGTTTTTCACAACAACAACATTAGCCTCCTTTCCTTTTCCCTTTCCTTTCTTAAAGCATTTGTTCTTATTCTTGGAACTAAAACCTTCATCTATAAAAGCTTGACCAAAAATCCATGCAGATTCAATCCTTTCCGTCTCAAGTTCAACATGACGTGAGACATCAGTGAAAGTCTTAATACTCTCACTGTGGGTCAGATTCTGTTTCATTATTTCCCAAGAATCAGGAAGGGAACAACGAATAACTGCTTGAACCTGTTGTTCATTGGTCAACGCATGACCAACAGTCTTAAGCTCTCGAATCATGTTACCCATCTCCCTGAGATGTTGGGCCATTGTAACATTCGAGCAATTTTTATAGCTATCAAACTTGATAGTTAGCTGTTGGAGCTTATTCAGACTGACTCCACTGTACTTCTCTGTAAGGGTTGCCCAGATAGTATGAGCCGATGGTAATGGCTCATACTCAAATATTAGGTCATCCACCATTGAATTAATCAATATTCCCTTAGCAATGGAGTCCTTTCTTTTCCATGCCTTATAGGCATCAAGGTCACGTTTGTGCTGTGCTGTAGAACCATCAACCGATTCCTCCAAGAATTGATTTACACTCTCTAGAACTTCTTGTTCCTTAAGAACGTATTGTATCTTGAGGTGCTAGATTTTGTAGTTATCCCCATATAATTTCTCACCTTTATTGAGTTCAGCTATGATATTTTTAGTTGCCATGATCTACATAAATAAACACATTATTTATTATTTCAGTGTAATTCATATATGTGCAATTAATTATTGACTCAGTGTAAATTAGAATTAGTTTACAAAATCAAGTGATAACATTGTTTCCACTCATCATTTGTATGTTCTAATCTAATCAACATTGATCAATTTTATTACACACATCCCATCTAATGAACGAATCATTTAATATGAACGAATCATATTTATATGAACTAATCATATCATGAAATGAACTAATCATTTCCAAGTTTGTTAACATATAACATAACTTTTCATTATATAATTCTGTTCGTACATAACGACAGAAATTATTACATGACTCAAAAACTAGATAAGCTACCACTGTTCATACATAATGAGAGTAAACATAACACTAATAAACTAGATAAGCTAGCACTACTCCCACTAGGATAAATGCTAGAGCAGTGGGTAATTGCATCCCGTTGATCCCGGATTCTATGATGGGTGGATCAGCCTCAGATGTATCCATCAGATCCATTTCTAGATCTTCTACACACTCTTGAGGATCCTCCTCTGATTCTTCGGGATCCATCTCTAGATCCTCCTCGGGATTCATCTCTGAATCCTCCTCAAAATCTTCAGGATTCATTTCTGGATCCTCTTCAAATTCTTTGAGGTTTATTTCTGGATCATCTTCAGATTCTGTAGAATTTGGATCCTCCTCTAAATCTTCAGAATCCATTTCTGGATCCTCCTCAGATTCTTTGAGGTCCATTTCTTCGGGATCTGGATTCTCTTCAGATTCATCAGGACCCCATTCCAAATGAAGTAACTGTCTGCACATCTCTGAATATGAGATATGTGCATCAGACTCATCCCAAAGTTGGAATGCTATCTGCCTTAGATGTTCCGATAATGAATAAACCAGAGACTATATTCTTTCTATTTCCTGAACTGGATACCCTTCTTGCTCAAGATTCCAGAACAACCAATCGAGCCAACCAATAAGTCTACCGACTCCGTGATCCGGGTCATATTCCAGCTTCTTGATCTCCTCCCATACCTCATGTTGTCATTCATAGCGACCAGTCATCATGTATATCGTTCTTTGTATCTGGAATTGAAAATCATGATGTCAATACAAAACTAACAGACCAGTAATAAAAATTGGTCAAATTCAATTCCCATATATAGAACAAAATAAACAGAATACATAAGCAATTAAGAAAAACAAATTTCCTTATTTTTGGGAGTCTCATGTGACTAACACATTGGATCAGTTGATCAGGAATCCAGATCTTTAGCTTAGTCTATTGTCCTCATTAGAACTAATCTAATTGGACCTATATTTTGTTATTGTTTAAGCTCATTTGAGTCAATCTCAGACTTATTGATCAAACTTATATTCGTTTGATTCATCCAATTGCCCATTGGATTAAGTCTGACTCATTAAAATAAATTTAATATTTTTGATCAAATCTGACACATCAAAACTAATCTAGTTATATTTGATCAGCCCAACTTCTATAATCAAAACTCACCCCAATTAATTTAATAATAAATCAAACTGATTAAACCAACAAATAATTTGAACCAAATCTAGATATCATTGAATCAAACTGGTCTACTTAAATCAATTAATAATATAAACTAGACCTGGATTTGATCGGACAAGTTGGTTTGGTTCCATTTTTAATCAATTAAACCATAAATTAATTAAATATTTATTTATTAATTAATAATACATCTCAGTATGTATTTAATTAATTAATAAATATATTTAATTAAATTTGAACACCAAAAGTTCATGTTTTTTGTTTTTCCCATCCAAGAAAAAAAATGTATCATTAATTAAATTTTGAAACTGTTCACGTTTTTTTCTTTTTCCTCACATGATTCACTGTGCTTCGAAAAAAAAACTACTGTTCATGCCTTGAATCGATTCATGAATCGATTCAGTGAGCGTTTTTTTTCTCACTGTGCTTCGTCAAAAAGCATTGTTCGCGATTTTATTTCTCTTCAATCGATCCATGAATCGATTGAAGAAATCTGTGCGATTTTGAATCGATTGAAATGCAACTTCAATTGATTCAATTGAATTGAATCGATTGGTTAATCGATTCAATTGATGAACAGTATTCACTGTTCATCTTCTTCTTCGCAACAGAAGAAAAAACGCGAGAGTGATCTCCGCGTCGATTTTCATGCATTCAAAACTACGCTCTGATACCATTGTAGTATCTTTGAGAGCATGAAACGGAAATAAAACAATGCGGTAACCACTCATAGTGACCTCCCGAAGAAGTCGCCGAAGAACTGCCAGAGACGTCGCTGTTGTTGTCGCCGAGAAGATCACCTCACGGGACCTCGAACTCTTTCACGAACCAAATCCCGGCCTCTGGACGTTATCTGACGCTCACTGATCACCTCACAACTTCGCTTCCCCTCTTTGATCACCTTCGCTTCACCAGTCGTCCCTTTTCTGATTACCTTGGATGCCTTTTATAAGAAGGCTAAGGAAGACGAAAGGGAAAGGACGCCCCTTCATCTCCTTGGCGTTTGCAGCAAAGAGGGAGACGAAGGGGAAACTGTGCCCCTTCGTCTCCAGTAACGCCCAACAAAATGGGCAGCATTTCAGAACACAAAGGAACTAGGAACTAACCTATGAAGAATTGAAGAAGATGTAATGCAATTAATGTTTATCTAAACCCTAAACAACAACAACAACAACAAAATCTTGTTTATTGATGCTCCCAGTCCTGCATCGATGAAAAACAAGAAACCATGGAAGTACAATAAAACATATGTAGCAACCATAAAATAACAGCATCAAGATTTCTGTCAAAAACCCTTGTGAATGATGAGTAAAAAATAATGGGCAAATGATGGGAATCCACTATATGAGAAGTAATGTATAACATTTAACTAGGTTATCTAAACTTGTAAACTAATGGAAATAGAACAAGAGAGATAAATAACCTCACGGAATATTATCTTTTAATTTGAAAGCATTAAGGATTGTAGAAGGAAGAAAAAGACAAAGCAAAAAAATAAAAACAGTCTTTTTGTTCTTTCCTCTTTCTTTCTACTCCCTCTCTTCCAATTTTTCTCTTCTTTCTCCTCTCTTTCTATTCTCTCTTTTCTGTTAGCTCTTATGCTTCAGAAACATCCAAACTTGCAAAGAATTAAATCGCTTCATAATCTATTGCCAAGATTTAAAATGACCCCTATCAATAAGCTTTAAGCGATTCTTCTTTAACAAAATCTTGGCATGCTAACACAATGACATTGACAACTGTTTTATCCTTCCTTTTATTGCTCTTTTGCATGGGATTTGACACACTGTATGTGGCACAAGCATTGTTGATCTAGTTATTTGTCACTTTGACAACTTTTCATCTTTCTTCCTAGCATGATGCTAGCCAGTAATCATCTTCTTAACTTTCCTCAACATGACAACAGCAACCCAATCATTTTTCACCTTTTCAATATTGTGCCCTTCCTCTTTTTTACCTTGTTGGCACAGGACTAGGCATGCCAATGTGTCACCTGCAATTTGTTCTGGTTTTGAACCAATATTCTAGTGTGGAATGAGACTTTAAACCTTGATATAATGTTCTTTTATCATTTAAATGGGAGTCTTTTTTCATCACCTTGAGAACTTTATTTATCCTTTCATTTTTCACCACATTAGGGCAAAAACAAACTAAGAAAAAAAAATTGAGCAGATTCAGTGCTTTTAGTTCTCAAATGTTTCCATTTAGTTGGACTTTGATTGTCATATGTTGTTGTCTTTTCACCTTATAATTTACCAAAATAATTCTTTTTTGACTAATATTAGTGGAGGAAAGAAAGTTAGAAAATTGTTTCTTTTTTGTGAATAGATTTGAAAGTATGCAATCATAGTTAGTATGAATACATTAATTTAGGAGAAAATCCTTTTTAAATTAAAAAAAAAAACTTGTAGTTTTAAAGTAATTTTCCTTTAGTTAGAAATTGTAATTTTGGTAACATGTGAAGCTATGCGTCTCTGTCTATGTCATAGTGCCTTGCATAAGTTTGTTTCCAGTTTCTAGAGAGTGGATGGATGAGGGACAAGGATCAAAGGAGGAAACGGATTAGCAATGGAAAAGAAAAATAACATAAAAAAAAAGAGAAAGAGGGGAGGAGGAAAGGGAGGAAAAGGGAGAGGAACTCACTTGAGCTTGGTATCGCAACATGGCTTCAAGCTCAAGGCGGCTATGACATGGCCAATAACCTTGTGGCGATCGATTGCAACATGCTGACGAGCACACGGTGGTTGCAGCATGGCCTTTAGCTTGCGGTCATCGCAGGCACATGGCCAGGCTGTGGTTGGTGAGTCGTCTGATTCAGTAAAGTTGTAGGCAGTGATGGTTCATTTATGATTGGGCAGGAGGGAAGGAAAGTCTGTTTCCGCCCAATTTTGGATGAACGAAAAATGTGGTAAAATTTGATCTAAGGATTTGGAATCCATCCTTCCTTTAATTTTATCCCAAGTAAACAAAGGAAACGATCTCGACTTCCATGCAATCAATCCTTCCTCCGTCCTTTGGGATAAATCAGAGCATTAGAGGTCATTAATTTTAGTTAATTGTACCCTTACCAACTTAGTTCATGTGGAAGAAGCTCAAGGTTGCATATGGTTACAACATAGTAACCCTGAGTTTAAATTATCACTTGTGCCCACTAGAGTATTTCATAATGCATGTGATCACTAGAATATTCAATTTTTTATCAATGTGTTAAGATTGTTGAGCCTATATTATCACTTTTGTCCACTAGAGTATTTTATAATGCATGTGATCACTAGAAATATACAATTTTTATCATTGTATTAAGATTGTTAAGCCTGTATTGAAACCATGTGAATCAATTCACCTAATTCTTTAATTTATCACTCAAGGGCATTTGCAGCATGCTAAGCGTGCTCATGAATCTTAACAAAAAATAATTAGGTTATGATACTCCATAATGTCTCAATTCGTAACTTAGTTTGTTGCTTTAATTACTAGATTGTCTTCAACCACCAATGCTTTAGAGTAAGGAGCTCAATAAAGTTACAGGTTCATTCGTCTTTGTGAGAATGTAACATAGATGCTCATTATTTTTGTGATTATTGGTTAGCAACTCAGGTATTATAATCTTTAGATTGCACTTTCATTACAGTCCAATGTTTTTCTTGACAAAAGATGTCCTGAGAAAAATTGGTCATGCCAGATAGACTGATCAGGCAAATTATGCAAATAAGATGAGTCATACAACTAATTTTACATTTTTTTTTTCATTATGAAAAATATTCTTATGTATTCCTTATAACCTTCCTACCAACTAAATAGAAAAATAATTATTCTATTTATTGCATTATGTAAACCAAACTAAGAAATACTTGTCTATTCTTTGTGTATGCTATTCCTTGGGAATAACTTGTCTATTCCATTTTGTTAACTAAATGTGCTATTAGTTTCCATTCATTGGAATCACATTGCTGGATATTGGTTAATTATGGTATTTGATTCAATATTTTTTTTGGGGCTAAATCTTCATTTTTCTTTTTCTAATTTTCCCAGTCGCATGATTTCTGTAATCATGCGGCACTGAAATGTGAAACCATGTAAAGCTGCAATCTGATGTCATTTCTTCTATTAATTTGTGAAGTTTAACTTCCTCCAAATCACGAAGGATACTCCTTTTCTTGCCATTTTACTTGTGTTTTTTTTCTTCCCAACTTAATGTAGGTGATGTTTTCCTTCCTTGATCGGCTCATAAACCTGGGTCTTCCAAGGACCAGGGACTTCCAAGGTGTAAACCCAAATAGTTTCGATGGACATGGAAACTACAGTGTAGGCTTCCGAGATCAAAGTATGTTTCCAGAGATCCGATATGAAGCCCTGGGCAAGCAGAGAGGAATGGATGTTTGCATCACAACGACAGCAAAAACTGACAAGGAAGCTCATAGACTACTTGGTCTTCTTGGCATGCCGTTTCGAGAGGGTGGAGGCCCGGCAACAGTGGTAATTCCCAAGAAGAAGAGAAAGGCTGCTCATTTTGATGGCAAAGCCAAGGGAAGAAAGTAGTTAACTGTGCCCTGCCTTAGAATTCAATCTACTCATTCAAGGTTTTTACATGATTCAGCCAGGTTTGCTGAAGAGGGTATAGGTTATTAGGTAACCTCGTGTTTGAATATTGTTCTGCGCCACATTTCTTATCTGGTGGTTGGATTATGTAGATTCAGTCAAATGCCAAGGGGATATGTATTATTTGATCCAGACAATATCTACTTTATTTACTCAATATGCTATTCCAATATCCCACTTTCAAACAATTAACGACGTATTATGGTTGATGGTGGATGCCCTTCACTTAAGAATTTGATACAATTCGTTTAATGCAAAATTCCAACTGGACAGGAGATTCTAAGACTACTGGATTATGCTGCCGTAGAACAATACATTGTTCTTGCAGTTTTAGTTGATCAACTTTTTTTACTTATTATTGTTATTATTTTTCAAAGGTCCGTAAAATTTGACAAATTAAAAGAGAAGAAATGCAGATGGAGAGGGGGAAGCTGAGTGCTCATTGCCCCATAGCTACTACGAGCACTACGCAATTTGTACAAATGCGCATTCACTAGTTGTTTTTGGGGTGTGATTAGGGTGGTAAATAAGTTAAGTTTTATTATGTTTAAACTTATTTGATAAGGTAATTGAATCGAGTTTAAAATGAATTAAGTTGTTAAAATAACTATTCAAGTTTGACTTAGTTTATTTTTTATGAGTTTGACTTGAACTTAGTTCATTTAGATGTTATCGGGCTCTCAATTTAAGCTTATTTGATTATTTAAAACTTTTAAATTGTAAGTAATTAGTAATTGAGCTTGATAATACAAATTTATTTATTTATTTTAATTTTTTTTGTTTATTTAACAAGTTGAAATAAATTTTATTAATCAACATAGTTTACGAATATTGTTCATGAATATTATTTATGAACATTGTTCATAAACATTATTCACAAATATTAATGAGTTGAACATATATGTATTTAATTATTAGTTTAGTTAAACGAGTTGTTCTAGTTTATTTATTTAATTAATCTTGTATATATTTAACGAAGATACATAAAGTTTTATCAAACTTAACATCAAATTTGTTCATGAACATTCAGTTCATTTATGACATTAGATGTGATTAAAGTGTTGGTTATCTTTTAATTCAATATTTATTTTTAAATTGAAGAATAAATCATTAATGCATGACTTGGTTAGTAGCCAATAAAAGAAAAATCTTTTTGGAAATATCATATAGTTAACTAGAGCCGTAGCTCTGTCAGATTAGTCCACCCCTCTAAATAATTTAAACATATTGAGTTGAAATTTTATCAATCCATTTAAAAATATGTCCAAGTGGACCGACCTACCTACGCCCACAACCTAGCCTATAGTGAGCTTGGGTTGACCCGTGGGGTGAGGAAAAAATTCCCTAAATCTTAAAATTAAAATGAAAATTCAAGAATTTCAAAGATAGGAATTTAACTTGAATTGGATGGGGGCTCTGCCAATTTCTATACTCAAATCAAACAAAGCACAATTACCAAAAAAAAAAAAAAACACTTTGAAAGATAGACTATCTACACCCCAACTAAATTTTGGATATGCAGTTACTTAACATCATCACATATGTGTGCTAAATAGTGGGTTTGACTCGTCTGATTCGTAACAAAATTTAAAATTTTTAAATTTTTATATAAAATTTTATTATTTTTTATTTTTCATGGGCCCGTATGTTGGCTCGCATAACCCAAAAACCGTCTTAAGTTGGATTGGATTAGAAATTTCTCAATCCACTCATATGACAAGATTAACCTACTAAATGGTTGATCCGCCATGGATTAATCTACCTCATCACATATTATCCTTTTGACAGTTCCATAGCTAACTAGTATTAAGTTGAGATGTAACTTATTAATATGACCAGCATTCTCTCTTGTAAAATGATAATCTAGTTTAGTATATTTTATTTGTTCATAAAATACAGGATTAACTCTTGGAGAAAAGCCTGGTTATCAAAGTAAGGGTGTATTGGTTGCTGGTGCTTGATCGTTATTTATGTTAGGATCTCGAGCACAAAATAAGCACAAGCGTAGTACAATATATTGTTTGAGATCCTTCCAGAAGATTCAAGCGAAGGAAACTGTATATTAGTTGTGATGAGAATTATACTTTTATTGCATTAACAAGAACTCTCGACAGCAACTTTATTTTTGTTGGATCTTAGCACGATCAAGTGTTCGCGCCTCTTTCGGTATCCACACGAACACGTTCCGTCCATCTCACGAACTCACAAACTTGGAGAAGAAAAACCACCTAAGGTTGTGCTAGCAACCTTCTTAGAGAGTTTTGACCAAAGGTGGAAGAAGAAGAAGAAGAAGAAGAAGAAGAAGAAAAAGAAGAAGAAAAGAAAGAACACAAGTGTATTTATAAAATGAATCAAAATCCCTTTTGTACTCATTCAATTAAATGTCTTAATATCAATTACCTTAATTGAAATTAATATTTGTCTTCATCAAATGCATGATCAATTCTAAATTGAACATCCCTCTTCCTTGATGAATTCAAATTCATCAAGTCACTTAATGAGTCTAACTCATTAATCCCCATCAATCCAAATTGACTCAATGAGTCTAATTCAAATTGGACTTAATCCAATAGTTAGATTTAATTGAGTCTAACTCAATGAGTCTAATTCAGATTAGACTTAATCCAATAATTCATCATATGAACTCATATATAAATTAACATATTTTTTGTGTGTGTGACCCAATAGGTTATGTAACGTTGACAATATCTCTAAAACCATTTTAGATATATAAGCAATGAGTGTCATCTAGTAAGACATCATTGCTACCAAGTGATGAGAATATCGAGATCCGACCTAACCTTTCAGTGTCTATTATCTTATATGTCTCAATCCTTATATCCTTGATATCTAGATTGATTAATGAAACATAGACCATTTCATCCTCTGATCAATCTTTGTGTTTCTTGATCTCTAAGTAGATACACTCAATCAAATAAGCTCAATATCACATATTGACTAATTTGAGCATGACTATGCATTCTTGTGTCATACTAATCAAGGGGTCCATAGATATCACTTCTTTTATATGGAAGGATAGAACTCATCTACATTACTCATTCCCTTCGCATAACTTAGTGCATACCCAGTGTTCGACTTTATAATCCACATTGTTACAGGTGACGTTTATCGATACCAAAGTATACAACTCCTTATGTAGAGAACCGTAGTGACTTCAGGTCTAATGACTATTTATACTAAGAGTCATTATGAGAATATTTATGACGCTCATATAACGATTCATGAAACATTCTCATAGCGGGTCATTTAGTACATATTCTCTAATATATATACCCATGTGTCAACTTGATATCTCATATCCATAACTTATGAGATTAAGTCATCTATTGACCTACATGCTAGTTTCAACGTATTAAAATTGTCCTTATATATTAATGTTTGACTATGAATAGTTAAGAGTAACATTCTATATATATATCTATAATATCCCACTATTAATTCAACCAATTGATATGTTGTAAGCTAGAACTTATTACCCTAGGATATTATTATAGTTATTCATTCGATACCGAACTGAAGTAAATATAATAACTAACTTTATATTTTATTAATTAATGAAATATAATACAAAAAGTGTCATTGTCCATCGTCTCATAATTGGTACTAGGGCTAATAAAAAGTGCCTTTTATTTTTAATTTTAAGATGTCTTCAACGTGATAGAACTTTATTACTATCCATAATAATAATAATAATAATTTGAGTCTAAAAGATAATAAAATATAGGGTTGACGCAGTTGGTGTCTATATAAGTATTTGTATCTATATAGGTATTTACTCTAATAGGTTTTGAAATCAATTTCA
>JBBMJZ010000048.1:5788703-5805219 GCA_037833815.1 Zingiber zerumbet | reverse complement strand
TATGGCATCCACACGAACAAGTCTTGTTTGTCTCACAAACTCATAAAATGGAGAATGAAACAATCAAAGGTTGTACTAGCAACCCTTTTGGAGGTGGAAGAGAGGAAGAGGAAGAAGAGCTAGAGCACAAAAAACTCATCATCAAAATGAATCCAAAAACTCCCTTTTATAGATTCATGAAATTGCCTCACGCCTTAATGTCAATTGTCTTGATTGACATTAATATTTGTCTTCATCCAATGCATCCTATGCATGAGCAATTCAAATGGTTTACTCTTCATTCAATGAATCCAATGCATCCAATGCATACAATGCATGAGCAATTTAAATTGTTCACTCTTCATCCAATGTATCTAATGCATGAGTAATTCAAGTTGTACACTCCTCTTTCTTCATGAATTCAAATTCATGAAATCATATAATGTAATACCCCAGTTCTGAGATTCTATTTAAGTATGACTTAAAAGGTTAGATGGTACTATCCATATCACCAAAGTGCACCTTCCTTTTCGGAAGCCCAAACTTAAGAACTCCAAAGTTAAGCGTGCTTGGTTTAGAGGAATCTTAGAATGAGTGACCTCCTGGGAAGTTTCTCAGGGTGCGTGCGAGTGAGGACAAAGCACGCTGAAAGGACCCTCGGTGGTCCGTGGAGCTAGTCGTCAACCCGATGGGCAATTCAGGTAGCGTTCTCGGTTCGGTTCGGGTGGGGCCCGCCCGGGGTGTTACTATGCATGTCACACCCTAGGTAGTCCCTGCCCGAAGAAATTTTGGCAGCATTTCCCTTGTACGGGTGACAATCTGAAACTTTTCTACAACATAACTGATCCTATCCGAGCGCTGAGTCGACGGACGCTGGGGGCGTGGCTCTCTCCGGTGGATCCTCGTACGCTTTGGTGCACCTGCAACAAAGCCGAGCCGGGAGGGGGTTCCCGGCGACGACCCTCCGACGCTCAAGTCAGACAAAGGGAGAACAATAAGGTGGCTTCAAAGATCAGAGATTGCATACCTCCGGTGAAGAATAAAGGGCTCTTATATAGAGCTCTGGGGAGGCTTGTGCACACCCATCGAGACGCACACGTGTTCATCACCATATCTCAATATGGGCTTGTCAAAAGAGCATACCTGACACCATACTGCTACAGTCCGAGCACCTCCTTGATGGGACGGCAGAACCTTCTGTCATAGGATTCTGCGTATGGCCTGGCCGTGGAACATGCCTGTTGTCAATGACAGAGGTTAATAGGATGACGTCTCCACTGCCCCCTTTATCTTTTGCTCTCCTCTTCCTGAGCCGAGCGTCCAGCCGTTCGGCAGGCACCTTACCTCCGACCCGGCGTAGGTGTCGGTCTGGCCGGGAAGATTCACGGTCGCCTACTCGGACGAATGTTCTTGCCTCATTGCCTGGTGCCTTGGCCGAGCGGACAACCCGCTCGGCCCTGGACCCTTGCCTTGCTCCTCGGCCGAGCGGACCACCCGCTCAACCCTACAACCTTTTTACTTTGGCGTCGGAAACCCGGCTCCCCGTCGGGTTGTCTTTGATTCCGCTCGGACCCCCTTGGCTGGTCAACCCAACCCTCGTCCGATCGGCCTAACCTCAGGTTGACCATTTTGACCTTTGACTTCCACGTGTTGTTGACTCCCAACACAGGAGGTCTCATACCCTTACCGCTGGATCAGTCGGGATAGAATGCATTGAAAAGATTTGATCGGTTCGAGATTTGAAAGCGCAATGGATTAAGGTGGTCGTTTGTCTTGTGCCAATGATTGATACATTTCATTTCTGAGCAGGAATGTTGTGAATGGATGACTCTTAAGATTGTATGTTAAACTTAATCATTCATTGAGCTTAATTATCTATAGAGCAAGCTCAAATAGCTTTAAATTCTAGAAATTGATACTAAAATTTTAATAAGTACCTCCTAAGAGGATACGTAGGCAACTGAAATAAGTGCATATTTTTTTAATAATTTTTAAAATTTAAAAATTTTAATATAATAGTCTTGAATCATGGCAAATCGTGAATCGATGGTTCCAAAATGTAAACTGTTACCGTCTTGGACGATTAAGGGAGTTAACCTTTTAGGAATCGTTGAACGGGCGATTTTGTATCATGGTCGAATCTACTCGAGGACTTGAATTTAACGAGGCAAATTGAGTTTTGGGTATGAAAAGAGGGTTTATTGGGTTAAGTAAAAAAAAAAATACAATTTAATAAACAAAAAATGGTGATAGCCCTAAGCAAGATCTATCTCTATTATTACCCTAGGGCATAGCCAAATTGATCACTGGCCTGCTAGATTTTGTAATTTATATGTGGTAGCATGACCTTTTTAAAAGTTTTCTATTACTTGCGTGTCATCGCATGTTCTCGAAACATGTTCATGTCACGTTTTACATGTTTTACCCACATTCTCAGAATATGTAGCTATCATTTCCCCCACTCGTTTTACCCACATTCTCAGAATATGTAGGTATCATTTCCCCCACTCGCTCTCCCCTTTGGTTGAGTATCCATCGAGCTTGGATCAAGTCGGACTATGATTGCATGGCTCTCTGTTCGTTGGCTTGATTCGAACTCGGTCTTGAGTCGGATTGACTTGATCCGAGCTCGATTTTGAGTCAGATTGACTTTATCCGAGCTTGATCACGAGTCATGCTGACTTGATCTTGAGTCGGGTTGAATTGACCCAAGCTCGGTCGTGAATCAGATGACTTGGTTTCGCATTAAGTCTTGGACTACCTTCATCAAATCAATAACAAAATATGGATGGAAAGAAATGGATAAAGAAATTCTAAAATATAATAAAGTTAACAAATAATTAGTTAAATTAGTTTTTTTTTTTTGCTTTATTTCTAATGTATGTTTTGTTTATTTGTTTATTTTTTATTTTTTATCTTGAAGAAAAACAGCCTAACCTCTTCCTTTCCACTCTCCCTTCTATATGCCGCCCCCTGTGACCTCGCCCGTCGTCCCCTCGCCGTCAAAGTTTCCTATCTATGTCTTCTTCTTCCGTGCTCTCGTCCGCGCCCGCCTGTCTTGCGGCCAGCTTGATGAAGCCCTCCGTGCCCTCCACTACATGCTCTCTCTCGGCATCCACCCGTCCACCCGCGCCTGGAATCTCCTCCTTTCCTGCTTCAATTCGGCTGGCTTCGTCGAAGAGGTACCCTTTGTCTACGCTGACCTCCTCCTCGCCTTCGCTAAGCCCGATGCCTTCACTCACAACGTCCTCCTCCACGCCCTCTGCAAGATGGGCTCCCTCGACGCCGCCCTCTCAATCATCCGCTCGGCCGGAGACGTCGACGTTGTGTCCTATAACACTCTCATCTGGGGTTTTTGTGATCTAGAATCGCCCGAGTTTGCCGTCGGGTTGTTGTCGGAGATGCTGAAGAAGGGATTTCCGCTCGATTCTTTTAGCTGCAACATTTTGGCCAAAGGATTTTGCCGGAGAGGCCTGGTGGATGTTGCGGCGTCGCTGATGGAGATGCTGGTTCGAGGTGAGATCGAGAGGGATGTGGTTGGGTTTAATACCATGATCGACGGGTACTGCAAGATAGGGAATCTAGAAAAGGTTCAAGGTCTTATCGAGAGTATGAGGGTGGAGAACGTTTTTCCAGATATAGTTACCTGCAACATTTTGATCAAACACTTTTGTACAATTGGAGATTTCAATAGGGCTAGGAAAGTGATTGAAGAGATTGGGGCGAGTAGTAGCCCAAATGTGGTGACACACACTACGTTTATTGGTGAATATTGCAAGAGAGGGAAGCTAGAAGAATCCTTTGTTCTTTATGAAGATATGGTTAGGAGTGGGATCTTGCCTGACGTTGTCACTTACAACTCACTCATCAGTGGACTTTGCAACCAGGGTAAGTTGCCAGAGGCCATTCGGCTCTTTAGAGAGATGCCAAAGATGGGAATTGCTCTGAATCATGTTTCATATTGTACCCTTATAGATGCATTACTTAAATCAGGCAGCGCAAAGCAAAGTTTTGCAGTCCTTGGTGAGATGGTTACTCGAGGTGTTGTGATGGATATGGTTTTGTACACTGTCATCATGAATGGGCTATTTAAGTTGGGAAATGTTGATGAAGCAGAAAAAATGTTTCAGTTGGTTTGCTCCCCTAATCTCAGCCCTAGTCATGTTGCATATTCATCTCTGATTGACGGGCGCTGCAAGGCAGGAGATGTCGAGGGTGCTGAATCTGCATTCCTGGAGATGCAAAAGAAATCACTGAATGTAAATGTTGTTACATACTCCTCTATCATCAATGGGTATATTAAAAACAAAATGCTTTCTGAGGCTTTTGATACTGTGCAGAAGATGAAGGAAATAAATATTTCTCCTAATGTTGTAACTTATGGAACACTTATAGATGGCCTATGCAAGATTGGAAACCTAGAAGAAGCTTTTCAGATGTACAAAAAAATGACAGAGGAAGGTCTGGTAATAAACAAATTTGTGGTTGATTCATTGGTCAATGGATTAAGGAAGAATGGAAAAATGGCGGAGGCAGTAAGTCTTTTTAAAGAGATGGAACAGAAAGGTGTAGTGATGGACTGTGCTAATTACACCTCCTTGATGGATGGACTCTTTAAAGTTGGGAATGGATCTGCTGCGTTGACTGTTGGCCAGGAAATGACACAGAAAAATCTTGCACCAGATGTTGTCATGTATAATGTATTTATAAATCATCTTTGCATGCTTGGGAAGCTTGAAGAAGCAAAATCTTCTCTCACTGAGATGAAAAATATGGGACTAAATCCTGACAATGTGACATACAACACTTTAATTAACGCACACTCTAAACATGGAAGAATAGATGAGGCTCTCAAACTTGTTCAAGAAATGAGAACTATGGGTCTGGTGCCAAATATCATCACATACAATGCCTTAATTAAGGGTTTCAGCAATGTGGGTAATATTACCAGTGCTGTGGATTTATTGATTGAAATGACTGGTACTGGGTTTTGCCCAAGATCTTCCTTCAAAAATGTGTTACAAGCATGTTCAAAGGGCAATAGGGCAGATTTGATAGTGCAAATGCATGAGAAGATAGGAAATAGATTTCTTCTTGATACCACACTGTATAATATGATAGCCCATGCTTTATGTACTCTTGGAATGGTAAAGAAAGCTAATTCTGTTCTGAATGAGATGTTGGGAAGAGGGTTGAAAGCTGATACCATGACTTTCAATGCGCTTATACTGGGATATTGCAAGCATGGCAATCTAGATAAAGCATTTGATATGTATTCCCGGATGGTTCTTGAAGGCATATCACCAAATGTTGCAACTTTCAACACACTATTGGAGGGCCTATCGGCTTCCGGAAGGATGGAAGAAGCAGAAAAGGTGATTAATGAGATGAAGACAAGAAAGTTGGCTCCAAATAATTTTACCTATGATATACTGGTTACTGGCCATGCTAAGCAAAGCCACATTAAAGATTCAGTAAGGTTATACTGTGAAATGGTCACTAAAGGATTTATTCCTAAACTTAGCACTTATAACATGCTTATTAATGACTTTTCCAGGGTTGGAATGATGAATCAGGCTGGAGAAATGTTAAATGAAATGCATAAAAGAGGCGTTTCTCCCAATTCCTCAACATATGATATATTGATTGGTGGCTGGTCAAAGCTGTCAAACGGCTATGAGCTAAAACGGCTGCTCAAAGAGATGACCGAAAAAGGTTTCACTCCTTCGAAAAGCACACTATCTTTAATCAGTAAAGCCTTTGCAAGACCAGGGAGGAAGTAGATAGCTCACAAATTGCTTAGAATGTCTCTGCTGAACAATGCAATGGTGTAGTCGGTTATCCTACTCTGACTACATTTGGTAACCAACCTAGCAATCTGGGTGAACGAAGGTGAAATAAGGAGAAAAATTCTGAATCAAGGACTTCATGGAGTGTCAGTGATCAAATAGAGCAGTGATGCATGTTCTTGACAGTGTATGAAATGGTTTATTCCAGATAGACGAAGGATACATTTGGAGACTGGCTTTTTTTTACTTTAAAGCTTGAAAAGGATGAGCAAAATCATCATTTGGCAACTTAAAATTGAGGAGCATAAAAGGACCAATGCTTGTTTATTTCTTGTATGGTCAAATAAATCTCCTTAGCAACAGCTTAAGAGCCCATGCACCCTGAATTGACCTGTGGTTAGCCAAAATGGTTAAGTATCCATGTGGATTGTGGACAATCAAGCTGTAGTTGGTGCAACGGAGGTAAATTTGGAATTTCCATTCTGATTTCTTTTATTTAGTTATTTGGCCACTCATGCTGTTTGGATCCATCCTGCAATTTTGTTGTGCCTTGTGCCTTTCATATGTGGTGTCATTGGATAAAGATCAGAAAATGTGCATCACTTGATGGATCTTTTTTCTAAATTGTTGAATATGGAAATTCAAGACAATCACTCGACATTAGATTAGGCATTTTAGCACTTTTTATTGCTTAAAAATAGTGACTTATCTATGACAGTTACCATGCCTACATTTCTCTAATTAAATATTTATGAATTTTTATTCAATCTTTATACATTCAAATTTAGACTAGATGACTTGAAAATAAGTCTGGAAGACCTAACTATGAAATCTACGTGTATTAATAGCCATTTGCCCCATAGATGCATGAACTCATTCTATGGGAGTAACTTCTTTTGCCGGACCAAATAATAAGGGCCCAAAGTATATTTAAAGGAAATTAGAAAATAATTTGTAACATCCAAATCAAGTAATAAATTGGCCTTTATGAGCTTCTGTACCAATATAAGAAATAGAAATCTTCTGTAGATTTTGTTGAAGTCCACATAATCTAGATTCCATTTAAAATTCTTATTCAAGCCTATCTCCTCAGATGCCCATGACTGACATTGCAAGATTCTCTCAAGCAACTGCTAGCATAGTTTAGCCTCATTTAGAGGATTCAATATATTAATTCTAAGCTTTTTCAAAAACCAAATATCTTTAGCCTTGTTAGGACCACAAATATATGAGAAGATTGTTACACTTCCCCCTTATTAGAAATACAAAAATGCACTTGCACTTTTTATATATTCTCAGTGTAATGCTTTCACTAATCCTTCAACTAGTCCCCTTTATCTTTTGATGGCTCTGAATATATGTTTTCAGAAATCTCCAATAAATCTTGTGAGATGAAGAGAGTTTGCATTTGACTACTCTAATAGTCATAATACACTTAAATATAAATACTTAGTTGAAAATATATGCAATGACAGACGCATAAAATTAGTGTTGGAGGGGCGATTACAACTTGTCAGGAAGTTTTTGGTAATTGAGGATAAAAGGACGAGGAGAATATTTGACAGAAAATTTGTTTCTAATCCTCCATGTATTACACCCCCCAATATAGATCTTGTACAACATCTTAAAAATCAAGACAACATTGAAGAACTCACTAACTTTAGTTAGATCAAATTATATTGTTTTACATGTTGTGCTTTGGTCTAAGCACAGTGATCGCTATGATTATTGCATGGTTTGTGGCATTTGTCTGTTAATACTACTGTCTTTGACCCCCAATAGTGAGCATTATTCTGTTTGTCCACAGAATATTCCAAAACCAGCAGTAAAAGAGCAGACCAAGCCAAGGAACAAATCAGGCTTCACACAGAGCAAAGAGCAGTCTCAGCGTGCAGGATATAACCATCTGGTAGTAAATCTATCTATTAAAAACAACCCCTTGGGAGCAAGAACAGCTGTGAGTTGAAGAAAGCTGAATTTTCTGCAGATTGCAAGCAAGATTAGTTCCATGCAAATCCTCAGGAGGTTTGAAGAAAAGTTTCTAACGGTCAGTATAATCCAATATGAAAATAACCAAAAAAGTTGAGGTTTGTCCTTGAGAGATCATAAACACTAGCACAACTCATGTCCATATTTGACAAGCCATTCTTTCTTTAAAGGTTACATCAAATGAGATTTCAAGTGTGAGCTAAATACTATTTGCTTGATTTTATTCTAAAAAAAAAAATCAATTCATAACATTTTCCAGTTTCTACACAACAATTAATTATGTTTATTTTTTGTGAATTGCACTCGATAGATCAACAAGACCTCTAACAATGCCAGGGCAGCCTTGTTTTCATCTAGTAAAACCAAATTACAGCATAATGAGTGGCCAGCGTTACAAATTTCACAAATATGTGATGTAAACCATACTATGAAGCCAATCAAGTAATTTATCAAGGGAGCAGTGGCACTATTATCTCTTGTAACAAGTGTGATGTACAGCCTTTTTGTATGGTTCATTTCTTATATATTGCTTATGGAGTCTTAAAAATGATTTACAGAACAATTTTTCTCTATTTGCTATGTCTGTATCAATGTATTTATACATGAACTTCAAAGGTATAATGCAAACATTTGTTTTGTTATATTAATTATTTTATCAATTGAATTGCAAATTATTTTTTTCTAAATCCCTTAAACCATAAGGATATAAGGTTCACCATATAAAATAATGTAAGCTATGGAGTAAAGTGAAAAAAAACTGGATTAATCAATGGACAACACTAATTCTTTCATAGTTATTCCTTCTTTTATAGTCGTTAGAGAAGAGAGTGATTGCACATCGGTAGGGAAGAGGCAGTCCAGCTCCATGGATTGAAAAGCAAGAGACAAGGTTGTGTCCCACCACTTGCACTACTTTGTCTAAAGTGACAAGGAATCATGGCAGAGGACCACCCCACTGCCCTAATTCCAACACTCGACACCAAAAGCACTCCCTTCCTCCTTAAAAAATAAATTAAAAAAAATAAACAAAAGAAAAAGTATTAGGTTGTTGAATTCAATGGGAGGATCCCAAAGCATCTTCCCACCATTTATATCATCATGCAATCTTGACCAATATCCAAAGCTTGTTTTCTAATCAAATTGAACCATTTTTTTAGGCATGCCTATGCCTTTCCTCCTTCATGCTACTTACGTTTATGCCTTACTTATCATGGGGATTAATCCTTGACTCCTCTATTATCAGTTTGATTATGCCAAAATGGATGAGCATTATTGTGGTTGCTTGATTGGACCCAAATGACACACAATAGGTCTCCAGTGGTTCACATCAGAGTTAAGGCAAAACCCTAACAAGCAAAGCAACATCTTTTGTTTTTCTTACCCAAAAAGTGAAAAAGTGGATAGTGAATGTGGACTTGACTGGATCTAGTCCCTTGGTCAGTTTGACCATCAATTATTGCAACTCACCTTTAGATTTTGGTGGTAATTTTCCATAGTTAGCCAGCTTAAGTGGTTTGACTAAGTTGCCAATTAAGCATATAAAATTGCTTCTACCTTTACTATCTTTAGTTAGGCATATCAACAAGTTAAGTTGGGCTCAGTATTTACATTTCTATATTTTATTTATTTTTAATAACAAATTAGAGTAAAATGTGATATTCCTTCTTTACGCAGTCTAATTTCATCGACCCCAAAATTAAATATAGACATATAAATTATAGGAGTTATTTTTATCCTAATATATCGACTCTTTGCATGAGAAGATTAAACATCCAATGGAATATTTTATACCTCTAGAATTGATTTCAAAACTTATTAATCTAATCATTAGATATTAAATGCGTCAAGAGAAAAACAAATGGACTTAAATAATATCTATCTGTATTAAGTGATAATTTATCCTTTCTTTGCATCGACATTCTATTAAGTAATACTATGGCATTAATAATGAGGGTCAAGAGACAATAATTTGAAATTATGGGCCATTTTAATGTTTTGAACTTATAAAGGACATTTTGCACAGAAAGGATCAGCTAGGGGGTGGAATGAAAATTTACCAAATAAATAATAATACTGAAAAAGAGAATTACAACAATAACAAAATGGAGGCTAAAGTTAGACGGGCTATGCTTTTCTTTCCTTCTGCTGTGCTGCTGCCACACTCTATTTCTCTTTGAACAGAACAGAGAGTAGAGAGAGAGAAAGAGGGAGGAGGCAGAGGAGGAGGAACCGTAACCCTAAAGATCGTGAGCAAGAGATCTATTGCGGATCATATCCAGGAGGACTCGGGCTTTGCTTGTCACGTGGCGTGCGCCATCCAATTTTACAGTTGCTGTACGAGAAATCTCCGGTTTGTTGTGCAGATCTCAGGATTTCATTCCTTGCATTCTTGTTTAGGGCCACTGTTTAACCTATTCGGAAATTTGTCCTTCCCTATAGGTGGGAATGTGCGGGATGGATAGTTGTTTCTTTGCATTTTTTTAAATTTTGTTTCGTTTGTGTTTATTTTCCCCCATTTTTTGTGGAATGCAAGATGGACAGTCGGAAGGTTTTATTCTGGAGTTTTTGTTTTCAGCTATTGATCTTTTCTACAAGCTGCAAAGGCTGATATAGCGCTTTGATTTGGGTATGGAGATCAGTTAATCAGATTTGTTCTAATAAGTGTTTCTTTTTTTGGTATTTTAGGTTACTGGAGAGAAAAGTGGAGAATTTACTGCTCGGCTTCTGGAATTCATCATGTCTGCAGTGTCAAAGTTAATAAGCTAATAGTCACTCTTGATTTATAGTTTGGGGGATGATAAGAAATGAGACTTTGCTGTGTAATCTACTGCTATTGCTATAGCAGAATTCGAAGTTCGTGTAATCACGTGATTAGACAAACGTAAGTGATGATATAACTTTACTCCAAATGGATAGGATTCCTGAGTTCAAGATGTTATCCACTCAAAGTTCTTCTCTTCATAAGGTTTCAAGCGTGCACGCAAGTAGCTCAAGGAATGAACAATGTGCGGATGTTGTTTGGGGATCTCAAAATGCTGATGCACTTGTTCTAAAGGAATCTGAAATACAAGGCACATTGGTTGATCAAAATGAATCAAACCCTGAGGTTGATAGCTTCAGGAGTGTTGACTCCTTTGAAGGAGGAAGAAGTTCTTTCAATGGAGCAAGTCATCCCCTAGAGCCAATGGATATTGATATGGTGAAATCTGTCTATGTGGCAATTGACCAAGAGAAATCTGATGCAGGATGTTTAATGAAAGGAATCTCTACAAAAGGTCCATTTATAATAGCCATTTTCGGTTATATTTTTGTTTATGATTTTTCTTCTTGTCTCTTCATGAAGGTCCGAAGTTCTCATTGTGCTTATACTACTACTATTGCACTGAAAGTGATACATGGTATAGAAAGATGGTAAGTGCTAATTTGCTAGTTGTCATCAATTTGCTCAAGACATAGCAATGCAGGAATGACTGCCTCCCCACTCACTACAGAAGTAAGCTGTAAGGCATTTTTTAGTGCTAGGAGTGGGAGGTGAGCCAACATGAGTTTTATTAGTCAATATGCAACAAGATAGAAGGACTTATCAGCTTCCTAATCATGGAAGCTATTTGGTATACTTAAACTTAGAGCTAGTCTGGTGTGCAGTTTGGTTAACCTTTGGCTAGGAGTTGGAATATTCTAGAGTTAACAAAAAGTGTACAAGCCAATTTCCAGTATTTTGTTGGCAAAAGTTTCTAGGAATTGATATGTTCCATTCCTTTAGTTGTATCACCTAGAAGAATCATCAAGGCAGGAGTAGGTAGAAAGTTAATTTAGATACTAACCTCACTATGCAAGTTATCGGGACTGCAACAAATGGTGAATGCCTCTTCTTACTGTACACAATGCATTAGTAGCTGATTTTGTTTACATGCCTTGCAGTACCATTCGTGCTCTATTCGGCATGAAGATCTACGCATTCTGTTGCTTGAAATAGCGGGTGAGCATCGATAACTCAGATTGCAGATTCAATAATTCAGTGATACTAATATGATCAAACTGTCTTTTGGTTAAGACCTTCATAAAGATGCATAGAAACTGTTCTCATAGAATATTTTAAGGGTTTTTTTCGATATATTATTCTTGCTGATGCTTGTTTTTCTTTCTTTGTAGGTTGTTGTATCAACATCCAGAGCATAGGAAATCAATACTTCCATTTGCTTCCATTTGCTCAGTTAGTTGTCTCTCTTCCATTTGCTTTGTTTCTTAATTGAAGAGATAATTGTTATAACAATACTTCTAACAGATAACATTACTTGTTTCCTTGTGTAATTCTAATAGTCGGGTTCTCTAATTGTTTGTTTCCTTGAACCTTCCATAGATTGCTATTTTTTCTCTACAACACAGAGAATTTGTATTAAAGTTCGCATATATATATTTTGAATGTTGATAGTGAACTTAATTGATTTTAATTTCCTTGTCTGTTTTCAACATTTGCCTAGACAAGTTCTTGTCATTTTGTCAATCCTGCCTATAACTCAACAAGTCTGCATCCTAAATCAATGTTTAGATGCATTTTCTGTAGGTTTAGTTAATTTCTTATTGTCACGAGTATCTTTTAAGAATATTTTTGACTGATTATTTAGAAACTCAATGGTAAGGTCAATGACATTCATTGATCTAATAGACAGGCACAGGCAGAGTAAACTTATTCTGCGAATTTAAATCTATGTGCATAAGTTTTCCAATGGAAGTTACCAAGACAACTCTAAGTTGGTTAAATTGCTTGTATTTTATTAGTTTGTATTGTATTAGTTTGCATTGCATTAGTTTGTATTGCATAAGTTACATTCTGAGACTATAAGTTGGTTACATTGCTTGTATTTTATGTAGATTTATATGAATAAATCTAAATAAGAATTCTGGAATTCTGGTATTGTTCGTTGTCATGGAATTGTTTTATATTAGAGCTATGCGAAATCCTGGAATTGCTTGTATTGCATAAGTTTGTATTGCATAAGTTTTATTTCTTAGACCATAAGTTGGTTATATTGTTTGTTTTTTATGTAGATTTATATGAATAAATCTAAATCTGGAATTGATAAGTTTTGTTTAATTTTTCTATTGCAGGTACGTAACTCAGTCAATTCGTGTAGCTTGAGACTTTTGATGCAAGGAGTGAGCTTTGTTAGGTTGTAAATTGCCTTGCTAATGTGTAAAAGACATATGGAGAACAGTACTGAAAAACTTGTGATTTATGTATGGTTTGATACTACTCATTTTGTATATTTTGTATATATATGTGTGGCTACAAGATGATTTATGGACGTTTATTTTGGATTTAATGTAGTAAATATTTAGTTTTGTATTGATGGTGTGCTTATATTAAAAACATATTTGTTGTTTGATATTATCATGGTATAACATGAACATTAAAGACAATGGTTAGAAATGTTGTAAAAAATACGTAAACCACAACGGTATTTTTTTTGTGAAAAGTGATAAAAGACAACAGTTTTATCCGTTGTATAAACTGTTGTAGTATACAAAACGAATAAATATTATCTACCACAACGGTTTATATCTGTTGTAAAAAGGGTCTACCACAATGATTTTTATCTATTGTCGAAATTATCTATCACAACGGTTTTAAAATATTGTCATATAGGGTAAAATATTTTTTGAGCATATAAACAACAACGGATAAAATCCATTATCGAATGTCTACAAAGACAATAGATTCAAAACTGTTGTCATAGGGTAATGCCTTTTACAACACAGTCAGTTACAATAATTTTTTTGACCCTACGACAACGGATAATATCCGTTGTCATTTGTAATTTTTGTTGTAGTGGAAAGAAGTCCAGTACCAATCGGAGTAGAGGATATGAAAGCTGAAGCTTGCCATCAGTGACCAAACCCCAATCAGAACCGAGCACCCAACCGAGGAGAAGGCTTGGAGTGAGAGGGTTCGGTCTCTAGCGGTGGTTGGCTGGGACAAAGAGTTCCGGTGGTTGAAGCTATGGAGCGCAGGTGCGACGAGGGAAGATCGACGCTAGGGCTCAGATCTTCAGAGAAACAACCCACACAGATATAGTGACTCGAGAAGGACAACGACCGCCAAGCGAGCTTGATCGATGAAGGAGATGGAGTGCTCAGCAGACGGAGAGTTGATTGGCATCGGCGACTGCTCCGTTGGGTCGGCGATCTTCCGAGGGAGAGTCGCAAGGAAAGGCTCAGGAGGAAATGATAGGGGAAGAAGAGGGTTGGCGATCGGGTTGGGTGTCCGTGACGAGGAAGAATTGGGAAAGTGAAGAGGGGAATCAAGGAAAGAAATTAAATACCTAGGGTTAGTTCATTCCTTAATCAACTCCCACTTAATGGTCATTCCAAACAGTCTTTCTTCTAGCCCAACTGATCCATCCCCTTAAATGTGTCATACGGACTCCGTTTAATTCCAGAAAAATTTATAAAAATTCCTAAAAGCCCAATAAGGTTATTTTAATTGTCATATCCTACAATAAGATTCTCTGATTGAAAATTTAGATCAGGTGAGATACTAAGGACCAAATTTAAATTAAATTAAATTAAATAAAAATCAAAATCAAAATTAAATTAAATTAAAATTAAACTAAAATAATTCTAAATTAAATTAAATTAATTAAAATTAAAATAAATTAAAAATAAAAAAAAAATTAAATTAAAATTATATTAGAATTTTATTTTTAGGATGTTGTTTATTAATTAGAAAATGACCAAATCCTGGTGTTGAACCCTCAACTGCTAGTATAGATCCTAGGTTTCCCACTGATAAACTTAGGATTAGATTTTTCTCTACTATCTATGTGCCTTTATTGTCTAGATATATAGATAGGCATTTTTTTCATGTGTTCATACATTCCCGTTGTCAAGGTTATCGATTATTATAGTTTATAGTATTTAGTTTATTGTTCTAGTGCAGTCAATATAGGTTTATATGTAGAACTTTATAAAAACTTAGTTAGAGTTAATGATCTTACCTATACCACTAGGGTCGCCGATACGGATGTTATGTTATCCCCTACTATCATTCATGATTTTTTTAGGACATCCGCATGTCCCTTCCAGTGCTACCCCCCACGGGATCCACCATTTAGTGATCCCTACTCGAATATCATGCTCGATAGGATCTATTCATATTTTTTGGGGGGTCAACGTGTACCGACTGTGACCCTATTTCGATCAGTTACCCTTAGAGTCCAGGACTATGCCCTTTATAGGGTCTTAGTCACATGCATTTTGCCTCTGACCACTCACAATATCGCGATAATGCATCCTTTTCATTCATTTCTCCTTTATGCATTATTCCATAGATTAGACATAGACATTAATTTACACATATTTCATACCATCATCTACTCTTCAAGTATTACCACTAGTCGGCGAATTCATATTCCCTATTGCCACATCTTGACTGCCTAAATAGTCTCATTAGACATTGATATCACCACGGGTGATGTCAGAGTCTTAAATGACTTTGATATGGTAGGTGCTAGGAACATTTCCTTAGCCGGTGTACATATAGATGATGAGGGTGTCCTATCTTGGAGGGGAGAAGCCCAGTACCAGCCTGACCCAGCCGTCCAACCTCCACCTGATTCGGCTGCCTAACCCCAGCCTGATCCTACGGCCCAAGATCAGCTTGATCCAGTTCCATGAGAGGAGGTAGAGCTAGATGAGTATATTGCTGATCTTTTTGGGCTACCCGCACCTCCAATCCCTTGTATGTTAGAAGATAGAGTTACCGGACTTGAGGGATCCATGATGAGTCTTCGATGGGAGGTCTCCAACCTTCGACAGGATGTCTCAAGTCTTCGAGAGGAGGAGCAGACTCATCAAACTGAGTTTCTGGACTTGATATGATCCTTTGGCTCTGATCCCTCTTTCTCATCTTCTCAATAAATTAGCTTCTAGTTTATCTAACTGATACTATTTAGTGTTAACTATAGATATTTCTTATATCATATTAGGTTGTCTATTTCAGTAGTTTTTACCCACTATGATTACTAGATGGTTCAGTTCTTTAATCTTATTATTACAATTTCACCTACTTCTCTTTTAATTGTACAATACAAATATCTAGTTCAAGGGGAGGATCAAAATTTTTTTTCCTTAAATTTTTGTTAAATATTCCTTAGGAATTTTTTAAAAAAAATCTTTGAGAATTTATCAAAATCATTTTTAACTTAATTTTTCCTTAAATTTTTTCTTAGAAATTTATTTTGAAAATTGCTTTAAAAACTTCTTTGGAAGTTTACTTGAAAATGTTCTATAAAAATACTTTGAAAAATATTTTAAAAATTATCTTTAAAATATTTTAAAAAATTATTTTGTTTAAAAATTATTTTTGAAATGTTTGAAAGCTTACTTACAAAATTTCCTTAAAAAACATTTGAATTTCCTTCAACACTTTAGAAGATTACTCTCAAATTACTTTAAATTATTTTCCTCCCTAAAATGAACCTAAGTTTTTACCTTTGTAAAGTTTTTATTTGTAAACATTACTTGCAAAAGTCGTTGGTTTTTCAAAACTTTGTTTTAAAATTACTTGAAATACTTGACATAATTGTTTGAAACTTGCTTAAAGAACTAAGATTGCAAATGCTTTTTGCTAAACCTTTGTTAATTATTTCTGCCTTATGCATTTAATTTTTTAATGTATGATGATATGGGTTAGGTTTAGTAGGTCTCTGGTGGAAAGAAGAAAGGAGATGGTAGAATTGAGCGGGCATAAATATTGG
>JBBMJZ010000048.1:5751372-5763498 GCA_037833815.1 Zingiber zerumbet | reverse complement strand
AAGCGACCTATTTGTTTTTGCCACTTCCGACACTCCAAAAATTCCGGAAAAATATCCATAAAATCCAGAAAATTCATGGCATATTCTTATTATAAATTCAGAAATTTTCGGGCGTTACACTTGCTCAGTCACTCACTCGCTCGACCACTTGCTCACTTGGAAACTTGGCCGCACATTCGCTCGACCTCTTGGACTGCTCAGCTTCTTATCCCACTCGGCTGCACCACCTGGTCGGCTGCTCTACTCGGTCAAACTCTTTATTTTTGCACTAACAACTTGGTCGCTCTATCATTTGGCTGCTCAGCCTCACAACCCACTCTGCTCGCTCAACTGATCTACCACTCGGTCGCCTCTGCCTGATCTGCTACACAACCCGATCAGCTATACTACCCGCTCGGCTGATATGCCCGCTTGGCCTCTCTACCTGCTCGACCAGTCTGCACTCAGCACTTGGCAGAAATTATCCTCCACTGGCAGCCTAAGATTATTAGCTCAAGTCATTTCAACTGATAAGTTAAATTTAATTTTGAGTATTTAAATTTGGCTAATTCCCCAGAATCTCTGGCAGATTGTTTGTCCAACAATCTTGAAATAGATTCGATTCTGTTGAGATGGCCACAGAAAAAATCTTGAGTTACAATAGACTCTACACATGAAGACCCCCTCTGCCCCGATTGGAACTATGTCAATCAATCATGGGGAAACACTAGAGAAGTTTAGTGGACTGAGCTTCTAGAGGTAGCAACAGAAGATGCTCTTCTACTTGACCACACTCAATTTAGATCGGTTCTTGACCGAGGACCCTCCCAAGCATGCTGAGGTTACTGATGCATAAACCATTAATGCAGTGGAGGCATGGACTCATTCTGAGTTCCTTTGCCGAAACTACATATTTCCTTGCCGACTCACTATTTATAGCATGAAGAGAATGACTAAAGAGCTATGGGAGTCCATGGACAAGAAGTATAAGACAGAGAATGCAAGGGCCAAGAAGTTCATCATGGGCCAATTCCTGGATTACAAGATGATTGACTTTAAGATGGTGATAAGCCAAGTCTGGGAGCTTCAGGTGATCTTGCACGAGATCCACTCAGAAGGGATGATTTTGAGTGAAACCTTCTAGGTGGCTGCTATCATTGAGAAGCTATCTCCTGGCTGGAAGGACTTCAAGAACTACCTGAAGCATAAGCGGAAGGAGATGAATGTGGAGGAATTCATTGTTAGACTTTACATCGAAGAAGATAATAAGAGTTCAGAGAGAAAGTTGTTCTCTCAGGCTACTGTGAAAGCCAACATGGTCGAGCACAGTCAAAGCTCAAAATGGAAGAACCCCAAATCTTCCAAAATGGGACCTAGGGGAGGCATCAACAAGAAGAAGCTCTCTAGAAAGTGCTTCAACTATGATTGATCGATCACAAATCTTTAGTGTGCAGAAAGCCAAAGAAGAAGTAGAAGGCAAACCTGAATGAGGGATCAAAAATGGATGACCTCTATGTTATGGTCTTTAAGTTGAACTTGGTGGGTTCAAACCTGTAATAATGGTGGATTGATACTGGAGCCACCAGACATGTCTGCGGCAACAAGGTGCTACTCCACAACTTCGAAGAAGGTAATGGAGATAAAATGTTCATGGGGAACTCAGCAACCTCAGACATCATGGGCCAAGGAAAAGTGGTGCTGAAGATGACCTCGGGCAAGAACCTTACTCGGAATAATGTGTTATATGTTTCGAAGATTCAGAAGAATCTAGTGTCCGAATCACTGTTAAGTAAGCATGCCTTTCGTATTATTTTTTGAGTCAAATAGAATTGTATTGTTTAAGAATGAAATGTTTATCAATTGCAACTATGTATTTGATGAGCTATTCAAGCTCAATGTAATGGCCATTAGGCCTAAGATAAATAAAATGAAAGCTCTTCCATTTATATGCTTGAGTCTTCATGTTTATGGAATGGTAGACTAGGACATGTTAACTACTATGTGTTACATAGATTAATAAACATGCAATACATACCTACATTCCATCTTGACCCAAAACACAAGTGTGAGATTTGTGTTGAAGCGAAAATGATAAGGTCATCCTTTTAATATATTGAAAGAAGTAATGAACCACTTGACCTAATCCACACTGACATGTGCGACATAAAAGGTATATCAACACGTTGTGGTAATAAATATTTCATCACTTTTGTAAATGATAACACAAAATATTATTTTATGTATCATCTCAAAAGTAAGGATGAAGTTATAGAGAAATTTGCTCTCTATAAAAAAATGAGGTTGAAAATCAACTTAATAAAAAGATTAAGGTGGTTCGAAGTAACCAAGGTAGTGAATATATATCACCATTCGCTGAGTTGTGTGCTGAACATGGGATCAAATATGAAATAATAGCTCCTTATACTCCTTAGCAAAATAGAGTTGTTGAGCGTAAGAATTAAACTCTAAAAGAGATGATGAATGCTCTTCTATTAAGCTCTAGACTGCCAAATTTCATGTAGAGGGAAGTTATGTTAACAGCTAATTACCTTTTAAATAAGGTACCCCATAAGAAATAGATAAGAGCTCTTATGAGTTGTGGAATGGACGACAATAGTCCTACAAATATTTATGAATATGGGAGTGTCTTGCCAAAGTGTTGGTGTTTGATCTAAAAAGGATTAAGATAGGATCAAAGACTGTTGATTATATATTTATTGGATATGCACATAATAGCAGTGTGCAATGATTTTTTGTGTATGAGTCACAAATACCGGATATACACAAGAACTTGGTAATGGAATCGAGAAATGCCTCGTTCTTCGAGCATGCATTTTCGTATAAGACTCAAGAGGATGCTATCTCCTCAAAATGAGCATATGAAACACAAGGTGAAGAAGATGATAATGAACCAGTCGAGGTTGTGCTTAGATGGAGTAAAAGAGCTCACGTAGAAAATCCTACAAATCGAATTTTATCACTTTTATATTGGAAAGTAAGCCCCGAAGTTACTCAGAAGTAGTAAGTTCTTCTGATGGACCTCACTAAAGAGAGGCAATTGCATCTGAGATAGAATCTATCTTGCAAAATCACACTTGGAAACTTGTGGATCTTCCTCCAGAAAGTAAACCACTAAGTTACAAGTGGATCTTCAAAAAGAAAATAAAGTTAAATGACACAATTGATAAGTATAAGACCAGATTGATAATCAAAGGATATCGACAACGAGCAGATTTTGATTACTTTGATACATATTCTCCGGTAACGAGAATAATTTCTATTAAAGTGTTGTTGGCTATTGCATCTCTATGAAATCTCGAAATACATCAGATGAATATAAAGACAACCTTTCTAAATGAGAATTTAGAAGAGAAAATCTACATGGAATATCCTGAGGGATTTTCTGTATTAGGATAGAAAACAAGGTTTGTAGATTGATGAAATCATTATATGACTTGAAACAAGCACCAAAGCAGTGACATAAAAAAACTAATAATGTCATGAAGGAATGTGGATTCAAAATTAATGAATGTGATAAATGTGTCTATATGAAAGTCATAGAGAATGACTACGTCATTTTGTACTTATATATAGATGACATACTTATTATTGGAAGTAATGATATGATAATCAAATGCACTAAAAATATATTGAACTCAAGATTTGACATGAAAAACATGAGCCTAGCTAATGCTATTTTAGAAATCAAATTCTTAGTACAATAGAAAGACTTATTCTTAGTCAGTTTCATTATATGGACAAGATTCTTAAGAAATTCACTAAGAGTGATACTGCGTTGGCATAAACGTCAATAAATACGACTCAACATCTATTGAAAAATTGAGGTGAAAGTATCTCTCAGATAGAATACTCTCGAGTGATTGGAAGTCCGATGTACTTGATGAATTGTACACGGCCAGAACTGACCTACGCAATAAGTAAACTGAATAGATACACGAGTAATCCCGGTGTTGAGCACTGAAAAAGAATAATAAAAGTACTAAGATATTTGAGGTATACTCGTGAATATGGACTGCAGTATACGAGATATCCTGTGGTGATTGAAGGATACAGCGATGCGAGTTGGATATTTGACATAAAAGACTCTAAGTTTATGAGTGAATATGTATTCACTCTTGGAGGTGCAACTGTTTTCTGGAAATCTTTTAAGCAAACCGTAATAACCAGATCCAAGATGAAATTTGAGTTTGTAGCTCTTGACAAATGTGGTGAAAGAGGCTTAATGCTACGACAATTCTTAGATGATATTCTGAGATGATCAAAATCGTACCAGCAATTTGCACCCATTGCGATAGTCTATCAGTAATTGGCCAGACACAGAACTATCTTTATAATAGTAAGTTTAGGCATATACGTCGTAAATATAATACCATTAGACAACTACTTTCAACGGGAGTTATCATTGTTGACTATGTGAAGTCAAATGATAACCTAGCGGATCCGCTAATCAAAAGGTTAATTCAAGAGTTAGTTGCAAGCTCATTACAAGAAATAAGTTTAATGTTCTTGTCAACAATCAATTCAGAGGACACCCAACCTATATTGATTGGAGATTCCAAGAACTAAGTTTAAAGGGACAACTAATTTGCACTGACTATGCACACTAGAAGGAATGACCCAATAAAATAGTGATTGGATCAGGGTAAGTCAATAGACTTTTAATGATCAAGAAGAGTAAATGACTACTCTCAAGGTGAGAAAGAAGTGGAGCAGCTTTGAAGAGAATTGGATGTATAATTCTTAAAACTTCTCACAGAACTAGGTGTGTTCATAGCCAAGAACGAACACACTCATGAAAACTGAGTGATATTAGGGAGAGTCTTAGGTAACATTTGTTAATACTTACACAAACGGCAGAATAGTTCAAAGATATCATATCTACTGTCAGCCAGTATGCAAACAAATCTTCACAAGAGAAGGTTCAAAGGGTAAAACCTATCTATTCCATACTTGAATCAACTGCTGAATGCTATCACATACTATATATTCTATTCATGTGGAGGATTGTTGGAAATGTGAATAGAATAAAGAAGTTGAGACAAAGAGACTCTATTGTTCATAGATTGCTAGTCTCACATTGGAAGTCTTTGGCTTTATTGTTAGTTTAAATTATGACACATGCATTGATGTTGTAAACATATACATAGGGATAAACTCTTTCACGCATGGGTACGCAGGGATGGATGCAAATCCAATGCCCGGATTATACTGAACCAAGGTTGACTCGTGTGCGAACACGACCTACACACGTCAAATGTCGGATCGGTCTAGGCAATATTTACCCAAGTAAATAAATCCACGTTTTGCCACCAAATCTCTTTTTGCTACCTGCTCAAGAGGATAACGGAAGCATTAATATAAAATTAATAGCGATTTCGTAATATCTCGACATTAATGACAATATTAAACTCATTAGTAGTGACTTCGTAACGTCTCAGCATTAATAACGACATTAAACTCATCAATACTAATTACATAATGTCTCAATATTAATGAAAATATTAAACACATTAATGATGACATTAAATCTAGCATTAAATGACCATAATTTGATCACTCATTAGATTGTGGCAATATAAGGAGAATGGATCTTAAGCAAAGGAGGAGTAGAGGAGAAGCGAACCTCTATCCACCTATGTTTTCCCACAAAACTCTCTCAGTCATACATTCATTCAGCTGAACTACTCGTGATAGCACTCGAATGCATTTTCAGTTCGTACGTGATTGCGTACGTGATTTTATCATTATATCCTGAGAAACAGACAATCCGAGAGAACCTCGAAGCACAGCCGGAGGTGGGACAAATCTGTTTCAAAGAAATTGTGTTGAACGCAGACCTCAATATCTTAGTAGCGAATTCTGTTCCTGATTCAGCGATCGACTTCCGATTCTGCTATACACTGTATCAACACCTCAACTCGGATCACCAGAAGTTTAACAGAATCAACCCTACTGACGATCTAAAATTATCCGCTCAAGTCATCTCAATAGATAAGCTAGAATTAATTTTGTATAATTTCAATTTAGTAATTTTTTCTAATATCTCCGACAATAGATTGTCCAATAATTATTGCTTACGATGAAAAAAGGTTCGAGAAATACCTGGACCGTGCACCGGGCAACAGCGTCTCTCAGGTTGTAATTTTTCCTGCTGGCCGCGGACCATTGACCTCCATCCATTCTGCAAGAAAAAGTTTTAGTTAGAAATAGGGACCAACTCACTCACGATCTTCAGCTACTAAACAGGATTATCTGTAGTACCCGACAATCCAGAAGGAGTATCCATCAATGTGCCACGACTGAATTGTGTTTTCGTAGTTCTCGAAGATGATCTCGACGTACTCACGCATATTAGCAGCCATAACGGATGTCTGGAGATACCCACCGCCGAACGTTGGGTTATCTGGAATGCTTCCGAGATAAAACACTCCAGATATCTTGTAAAAATCAGCTAGTTTCAGTGGCGTGTCAGCAGGAACAAAGGAGACACTGTTAACTGCATATCTTTGCTTGCCATTGATGATTGGCGCAGAGTTTGCAAGCCTAATGGTTCTTGTAGTGTTCACGAGCCCATAGTGATATGAGCCTTGGGGGTTTGGTCTTGGGCCACTTGCTGTTAAATTCCATCTTTTTTTTTTTTAAAGGAAAAAAAAATTAGAATACAGGCTTGCAACTGGACAATATCTGCTAGAGACAAGTATTCAGACTCGAGTAACAATATCTGAACCATTTGAACAGGAAAGCACTTAATATTTGTCAAGGACCATTGTCCAAATGTTATTGTTTACTGTCTCTACTTTGCTACTATTTCAAGCATCATGAGTATTTTTCAAGTAGAAGGAAATACCGAATTGATCTCGCTTGATTGAGAGACCAGTCAATCTGGATAGTCGGTCCTCCTGGCGGTGGTCCAGCTGATCTTCCACCGGAGTTACTGTAATGGAGGATCGCAGTTGTGCTCAGCACCGTGCTAGTAAAACGAGTCGAAGCCACAATGTAGTAGTCCAATGGGGGTTGATCGGCAGTGACAAGAACTGAGTAACATTGAGCAAGGTGAACATCAAGTGAAGAATAGATGTTTTGGAGGGTGTGAGAACCTTCAACCTCCACAAGCTTCATTGTGTGACCTTGAAATCTTATGTTCAGTGATGTAGACAACCCAACATTGCATATTCTAAACCTGTATGTTCTACCTAAACAAGTTCAAAAGTATTAGGCAAGCATATACAACTTTGTCTCTGTCTGTCTTGATATTGCGGATGAAAGTTTGCAGACCTTGGTCCACGGTAAAAGCGTTCCCATTGGATCCACGACCATTAATGAGAACTACATCTGGTGGAGCAAGATCTCTTCCACTATCCAATACATATTTCAGGACCTTCGGAAAAGAAGAAGAAATATCGTTTAGATATTAATATGGCACAAATTCATCTAATCGACATGAATCTGAATCTTGTTTAGTTTGCATACACTGTGATTAGCCTTGTACCAGTCTCCAATCAAAAGGGTGAAGTCGCCAGCAGGAGGAGGGAAAGGGACAGGGATTAAGGGACGACTGAGGACTCGGATGCCACCAAATCCACCAGCTGCTTTGTGAAATGCCAGAGAGGGGAAATAGAAGAAGCTACCAATTTGATCCTTGAACTGCATAACATATGTGAAGTTTCTTCCCGGCGGGATGGGGCAGTTGGTGCCGTAAACACCGTCTTGCCATGAGCTCCTCCTCTGCTGTATCCCGTTCCTGTCAAACAATTATAATATTGTAATGTAAACACTGTCCACCCCGCCGACATGGTTCAAATCAATTTCAACCCATAAAAACTTCCTCAGTTTGCATTAAATGTCCACACCATCTGCAGATCTACAATTTTAAAAGACATCAACCACTGTTCCCGAAGGGTCACCTCACCGCGTTACTCTCATAATGCTCACTTAGCCCTGGTTCTGTTCCATGTCCAGAGATCTGAACCTTCACATGGTTCTCCAGCACCGGAAATTCGATTTTACTTCGTGAAGAAACTCATACATATGATTTCTTTTTTCTTTTCAAAGAAGGAGAGCAAAATGAAACCGAGAGAGAGAGGGTTGACCAGGAGAGCAGGAATGGCTCCGGCAAACTGTTGAAGACGTTGACGATGATGTTGTCGTTGGTGACAGCATCGATCTGCGGCCCCGGAAACTGCCCATTGATTAAAATTCCCTGCAAAAACAGAGGGAAAAAAACAATGATATACTACTAAGAAGAATCAGAAACATAAAAAATAGTCGGAAGAAGAATGATTTCAGTAGCTAGTGAACCTGTTGTTTGACACCTGCGGACCAGATGTCTCCGTAGGTGATATTCCAAGTGAAGAACCTGTAAGGATCATCCCCGAGAATACTCGCAGGAAGAAGTAGAGCAATGAAGAGAATGGGCAAGGGGCTGGTCCCTATCCTTGCCATCATCATCGTTAAGGAAGGATTGGCTCCCAAGGATTGGCTCCCAAGGATGGGATCCTTGGACAGCGGTGGCTCAACTCACTTAAGTGGGCAGTACAAAAAAGAAGAAAGGCGAGAGGAAGAAAAGAGAAAGGCAGGAAGTAGATCTAAAATGGCCGCCGCATTTGTTTATTATAGAGATCTCATGGTGTGGTTGTCGCGCACAGGATTAATGAGGGGGACAGTAATGGAGGGAAGAGGGCATCACATGAACGCTATTTTTATTTACAAGGCAAAGAAAGGATCGGATTTTTAGAATATTATTAAAATCATTCCACAAACCTTCCCTATAATTGAGAGTCGTGTGCTGTTTAGAAAGCGAGGATGGATTCTTGCTTCAGTTTTGAAACATTGCAATGCTCAAGTTAAATTTAGTAACCGTTTTATTAAAATCACATACAAAAGTATCTTCTGATTCTCAAGCAAGATTAAAACATGGATCCAAAGAAAAGGAATTAATAGAATTTAAATTTAAGATAAAGAAAATGGGATATTAATCCGCAGATCTATGTCGTGTTCAAGTGAGTTGCAGTTGGACAGCACTAATAAATAATCCACGGGCTTGTTTGTCTACTGCACGTCTGCACGGACTGCCGTGCCTGCGGAGGAACCAGACCAAACTCATTCTCGATTAAATTTTAATTTTTCTGAGGCTTTAAGTTTCACCAGTCTATTCTTCTGTATTAATGCGAACCAAATGTCGCACTAATCCTAATCCTAATCCTGACTTTGTATTGAAGAGTGCGTGTGTGGATCTTTCAGCAGCGGCGACGATGAGAGACATATATTGTAAGAACGGTGCTATTTGGTCAGAATTTAACTAGCCATAATGTATTTAGTAAGTTATCATCAAAAATATTTTAATAATATCATAAATACATATTAATTATATATATATTCTACAATTTAATTCTACCTGGCCTCTGGCAAA
This sequence comes from Zingiber zerumbet, assembly GCA_037833815.1. Taxonomy (NCBI): domain Eukaryota; kingdom Viridiplantae; phylum Streptophyta; class Magnoliopsida; order Zingiberales; family Zingiberaceae; genus Zingiber; species Zingiber zerumbet. The sequence continues at coordinate 5,754,089 of JBBMJZ010000048.1, read as the reverse complement.
AAGATTTACCGATATTGTAATGCTGCAACAAATAGCGTCACGGGTGAGCTGACAGTGAGGATTAGACATGCCCTAAATTGATTCTTTTCCAACCATAACTTTCATCAGAAAAATTAAAACTGCACCGACAACACATTGTGTTCTTATTGGCATGGGTAGAAAAAGTGGACGTGGGACCAGGGTAAATCTGGTTTTGCCATTCGTAAAAATGCGTTAACTTTCATCACTTATTTGGGTCCGTGAACTTCTAGCTAATTAGTTAAAAAAAAAATTGTAAAGCAATTTCAACTTTTATAATTTTCTTTGAAAAAATTGTATTCGAGATCTGGTAGCAATATTCCCTGTCCGAATTTAAAGTTAGAATTTTTTTTACCAATTATATATATATATATAAGAATTTTCCCTGGTAGCAAATAAGAATTGAATTGAATTTAATTAAAAGTTATTTAAAATATTAATTTTTTAAGGGGACGTTTAATTTAGAAGAATAGGGGTAGGGAGTAACAATGAAAGGAAATGATTGTCATTGTTAATATTTGGAATACAGAAATAAAAATATAAATATATAAATCATTATTTAAAATCGGATCAAATCTTATTCCTGTGTCCCCCTTCTAGCAATTTATTCCTGAGTTTCGGGAATAATTTTTTTTTATAATGTCAAAATAGTTCTGGCCCTAATATCCTTTATCTTCAAAACCAGTTGCGATCTCCTCCGTCTCTATTTCCATAGCAAACTTCCTTCTCCCTTCTATCATGATTTCCCTTTTGCCATGATCTCCTCCGTCAACTACAGCCCTGTGCCACCAGTTATTGGTCATCTCTGTCAGCATAACTCTTATCTTCAAACTATTCCTGTCTTCACCAGTAGTAGAGATTTCCCTTCTGTCTACGAGGAGCAATTTCTGACGTGATATTCGTCATCAACCACAGCCCTCCACTATCGGTTCTTGGTTTTCGTCGGGCAACCTTCCGATGTTGAGGCTCGCCGGATGGATATTCTTATATGGTTGGTGGTTCTTTTCATACCCAATTTTTTGAAATTGCTGTGTATTGTGTATTTTGTGAGTATTTTGTTGTGTATCTTTATTACTTTTTGATAATGTTGGTTTCCTCTTTCCCCTTGATATTACACATTATAGTAAAAGGCGATTCGCTCGCCCCTAAGACCTCCGCCAATCCGTCCCTAGGCCAACACGGAGGAGGTAAATCACGGGGGCTACTACCCCGGATATTGACTTGTCACGCCCCGGGAGAGTCCTTGCCAGAAGAAATTTCGGCAGCATCTCCCCTATACGGGTGACAATCTGAAACTTTATACATTGTCCTCAGGTCCACATATACCTTGGCCAACACGGCCGGAACAATAACAATAATAAAATACAGCACACATGCATCCATGTAGTTTAATAATTAACAAACTAGAACAGTGATAAGAAGACTCAAAAACAACTCTACTCAACTACACCCATAAAGTACAAAATCGATGAAATAAATCCACTCACCTCTTCTGCCGTCTAGGCAGACATATAGTAAAACAAATTCAAATACTACTCATCGAAAATATCCATAAAGTAAACTAATACAAGTCCAGATAGTGCAATATCCATAACACAAAACCATAATCCAAAAGTAGAAAACCATCGCGACGCGAAGTGGGGACTAGCGACTGCAACCTCCTGACAGCCTCAACCTGAAAATATCAACGGAGGAGGGTGTGAGTCCAACACTCAGCGGGTAACAACTGATATGCATAATAAAGAAAATAACAACTAGCACTAATCATGCGTACAGTCTCCTGATACAAGAATGATAAATGCAACTGAAATCCACAAGGGTAAGTTGTATGGTTTAGAAGGGGTGGATTAAGATTTTGAGTCTTATGCTCAAAGGTTAATTTGTTGTTTGTGTTTTTAGGATAATTGTGTTGTTGATCAGCAATTTCACCTTGCTGCAGCTACTGGATCCGGCAGCAATCTCCTCTAGCAGTGGGTAAGTACAGATTTAGGTGAGTTTTTGTGTTGAATCTGTGATGGATTATGTTATAGTAAGTCCTATTTAGAAGGTGGAACGATTAGGGAAATGAAGATAACCCTAATTGATCAATGGATTAGGATTTAGTTTAGTTAATGGAGGCATGATAGAATTAGCTAAACTAAATATTGTGACACAGGACTTTGACATGAGACAAGCATCTCGACGTCGGATTTGGACCAGATTGGATCTTTCTATTGGAGGAGGGTACTTTGACTTTATGTCATTTGATATGCATAGTAGTGTTTTTAACAAATAGCAATGATTATGTTTCTTATCTGCTTCGGTTGGTCACTACCCGATCTATTACATGCTTGCTTTGTTTACTTGTTATGCACTTCATGTTAGTACCTACCTGATTATACATGCTTATAGGAGTAGTGACACAACCATGTTTTTATTATGTTTAGGACCTAGGTTTTTATACCTTATCTGACCTGTGTACCTAGACCATTGATTGCTCCATTTGACCCATGGTACACATTTTGTAGAAATGGATAGGTTCAGGATATTTCCATGCTTAGTCTCATGCATCATCTCGCATGATTGCATGATGTGCGATAGTCAGCTCCATTATTGTCAAGCACATCGCCAGTTGCATGGATTTGCACACACAACCACTCATGGGTTAGTGGTTTTTATTCAGGCAGGGTGTGTTGCAGCAGGTGCTCTGTCGGTGCTCC
>JBBMJZ010000048.1:5678708-5693586 GCA_037833815.1 Zingiber zerumbet | reverse complement strand
AAGTTTGACTTGACTTGAGAGGAAGATGAAGGGTCAAGTTTGACTTGACCATTTGCCACCTCATTGGTGAGTTGGCAAAGAATGGGCCAATGATGATGCTCCACATCACCATGGTTACTTAAGTGGGATGCCACCTCATGGGAGTTACCAAGAGTTGTGACTCTTGGTATCCCATGGAGATAAAACCTCCCCTTAATGTGGTCGGCCACATTATTCAAGAGAGAAGTTTCATTTTGTGTTTTGAAACCTCCATCTTCTTCCTCAAGCTCTCTTCTCTCCCTCTCCTCCTCTTTAGCCGAAACATCTAAGGGTGCTGGCACACCTTTTAGTTGTTTTTCTCCATCTCTTGCTTGTGTGGATACACATATAGCAGTGTCTACTTTGACACTCTCGAGATCCGGCGAACTTTGGACGAGCGGAATAGCGAAGGGCTTCGCATCAAGGGTAAATTCTTATCTTTGTAAATCTACTGTAGATCGAGGTTTAGAAACTCATACTTGAAGGCTTTCCAAAATTTTATTTCTTCGCACGGATCCGTGGCATGGGTTTCGGGGTTTCCGCAACGTAAAAAAAGTGGTTTTTGCAGCCCGAAAATCCCAACAAGGTCAATCCAGGTAGTTGAGATTTTAGAATCGAAAGATGCATCACCACCAAGAAGGCTTCATTGAGACACACTGCTTAAGTCTTCAACTGAGACTAAAGTGATTTCTATGGAGAGGAACAAGTATTAAAAGAGAGTTCTCGACATTCTACCTAAGATTTATTTTGCAATGAACTCTGCAATGAACTCAAAGCATAATAATAATGGAATAACTTCAAAGGAAAAAAACATTAATAGATAATAATAAGTTACAAAACACAAAACTTAAGAAGCTTAAACAGGAGTTCCCACCAAGTCATCACTTTCTTCTCTCGCCCTTTAACCAAATCATTCTTCAAGTCAATGCCCTCAATCTCCACATGTTCTTCACACCCTTCTTCCTTAGGCTTCTCAATTCTCATTTTCATGGTACCCACTACTTCTTCACATTCCCCATCTTCATGTATTTTCTTGATAATTTCTGACACATTAGCACCGCAAAGCTCGGTCTTTTGGCTACCAAGATGCAATCTTTTCTCCTCCTTGGCTCATTGAACCCACAACCATCCAAATCAATACCCCCTCCCCCTCTGAAAAATTGATGTCATTCCCCTTCGTGTTCGGATCAACCCAACTAAGGTTTTTCAAATCGTTCATCGTCACCACCTCAACCGTCTCCTCATCGTGGCCATTTCCATCAAAGGAGACTCCTTTACGATGCTCCTTGTATGAATCTAATGTGAAGTTGTCGAGCACGATGACTTCGTTGTCGGAGTTGTGCTCCTATGAGGGTTTCCAATAGTCCTCACTAGCATCGGGAGCCATCAGGATCTCTCAATCGCAAAACTCAAGATGACCTTCCATGGCGGGCGTGACACTTAAGAGCAGAAAGACGAGGAGGCAAAGAGAGAGAAGATCAAGAGAGGAGAACAATGGCAATATGATATTGTGGTGCTGATTTTTGAATAAATAGTAATAAAGGAGGGAGGAAAGAGGGTAAAATGGAACATGAACTTAATGAGACTACATTGTTTTGACAATTCCAAAACCAAATATTGAAATGGGGAAAACGCAAAACCCTCTATGTGTTTTGATAAATTGTCGATATTTTCCCCATCCATTCAAACTCTTCTTCCAATTCTCCAAATTTAAAAATAAATAAGTGAAAGGGAGAGTAAATGACAAAGTATAACATTCTACTGCTTTTCCTTATTCTTTCTTCACAACATTAATTTGTCAATGTCAATCATAATATCTGAAGATAAAAAGTTAAAAATTTTATGACACCTCATCCCACCTTATCCTAGTCAGCTATATAGATTCTATATTATTCTACTTTATTCATTACTATATCATCATTTATATTTAAACAAAATTTATTTTATTTTATTATTACTAACTAAATTTTATTTTATCTTTCTCTTTCTTATTTGATATACACATTTTAAAGGATCGAAAAGATACAATAGAGGAGGTGGGTGAATATCATTTATTTTAAAAACCTTTTATTTTATCAAAGTAAGCAGTGGAATAGAAAAAAAAAACAATGTAAGTGACTCGTTTGGTTATTTGGTTCAGAGTATATGTCGACTCCTACTCCAAGACCTGCAATCAGAGCTGTCAAACGGGTCGATCCATGGCGGGGCGGGTCGGCCCGTGACGGGTCAACTATTTGGCGGGGTGGGGCAGGCCGATCCGTCAACTTGGAGGGTTGGAAAATCTCTAACCCAACCCAATCGAAGGCGGATTGCGAGTTAGACGGACCAACCCGTGGGTCCATAATTTTTTTAAAATAAATTTAAAAAATCTTTCATATTTTCAATATTATAACTTCGAAAAGATTTTATCAATCAAATATATTTCGAAATAGATATTTTAAATATAAATAAACACAAATGAGTACACATTTGATGAAAAGTATTATTTTTATTTTAAAATTATAATAAAGAAAGATAATAAATTTATATAAAACTTAACTTATATGTGTTTCTCAATCCGTGGGCCGACCCAAGCCCGTCGCAGGCCAACCCAAGCCCGTCGCGGGTCGACCCACGCAAGTTGCGGGCCTAGACTGGTCAGCCCGCGATGGGCTTGGGTTGATATAATTCCAACCCAAGCTGTTTAAATTGTTTGGTGGGGCAGGTCAACCTGACGAACCCAACCCAAATTGGCTCTACATGCGATTCTTGATCACACCGTTGTACAATTCACTATAATTCTTCTTCCTAAAACCTTCAGAAAGAAGCAATTCGTATAATGAAAAGAATGATAATAACACACTACTATCTTCTTATAAATAATGCAAACTGAAATGTAAAGTATACCGACAAAGAGTAAACGATGAAGCTCATCGACACTTCTTGGCATAACAGCTTGCACGTGTAGTTTGAGGCGCAGGACAGTAGAAGCACGAGTAGGGATTGAACAGAAGAAGTTATATACTCGATGTTGATCTCGAGGTCCTTTTATAAGTCTCTTTCGGTTGATCGAAAAAGGATTCGGTCGACTGATCCTTTCGTTTGACCGATCACCCTATCAGTCGACGGAACACACTCACTTGCTTCTTTGCTGAGACCGGATCTTCACACAATTAATGTGCATTTATTGATTGGTCGACCGATCCTTGGGTTCAGTCAATCGAACTTCCTGATTCCAAGTTTGTCGAGATTCAATCTTCCCGCTTATTTTCCAAAATAGGTTCGGTGGATTGATAGATGGGTTCCGTCTACCAATCCTCATGTATACCAAACTTGTTCTGCTCGACATGAACTCTGTGCTTAGTCAGTTATATTCGATTGACCGATCCCTAGATTCGGTCGACCGATTCTTCTGATTTCTACAAAACAGAGTTGGTTTCTCAAGTATAAAACTACTCTAGCAAAACAAAGTTAGCACAACATAATAATGCATGAATAGGAATAAACAGTAAAACCTATCTTGATCTCAATTTGGAAACCTCTCGATTTCTTCAGTTGGATCAGCGACCTAGGATTTGTCCTTTCTAGGTACACGATCTCCCTATCGCTCCACTCCAGTTGATTACCTCAACCTACCTGCCAAATATTTGGTCCTCCAAATTTATTTGGACTTTCTTGCTCAATGTCTGATCGTCTGATCTACTAAGACTTTTCCTGTAATACTAAATTAGCCAACAACAATAATAGTAATGCAAAATAATATGGTAAAACTAAACGTAGATTTACCAAGATCCACTAGTCCGATCGACCGTGCACATTCGACCGGAAACCTTTCGATCAACCTTGCTTGGAGTTCACTCCTCCAAGACTTTTCGTTACCTAAGGTTACCTCCTCCTAGGGTTTTCTCCACTTGGCTTCACTCGCCAAGATCTAGGGTTACCTCTCCTTAAGGTTTTCACCACCTAGCTTCACTCACCGGAACCTAGGGTTGCCTCCCCTTAGGGTTTTCACCACCTAGCTTTACTCACTAGGACCTAGGGTTACCTTCTCCTAGGGTTTTCACCACTTCACTTCACTCACCAGGACTCAACATCGGATTAGCCCGCAAGGGATTCGATATCAGACCCTCTAGACCTACTGAATCCTATCTGATTTCCATGATCTGCCAAGATTTTCCTTACCTAGCTGCGACTAGGACTTCCCTTACCTAATCGTAGTTATGACTTCCCTTGCCTAACCGTAGTTAGGATTAGTCACTCGGTAGACTTCTTACCCTTCCCTTGTTAGCCATCCAGTCAATCTTGATCTGACTAAACTCCATTAAACAAATTGTCAAAATACCAAAATCCTGGAGTCGATTCCAATAACACATTTATCATAGTTTCATATCTGAATCATTTATTATCGTTAAGTACATAGTTGTACCAACTTAAACATGTCTCTCATAATTTAAACCCCAATAGGTGTAATCTCAATTTTCTCTATAATATTTTTATTTCTTGTTTTGTCCATCATTATATGTTCGTACATTCACCTTAACATCCTCATCTCTGTAACTCTCTTTTTTTTTTGCATGTACTCGACTCATAGTCCAACATTCAACTCAATATAACAGGTCTATCGTCGTTTTGTAAAATTTTCCTTCAGGTTTTAGAAATACTTTACCATCACAAAGAATACATGACGTTTTTTTTATTTCAATCATCACACTTTATTCTATGTAAACATCTCTCTCAATCCTTCTATCTTTTTACAAAAATGATCTTAAATACTTAAACCTCTCGGTTACAGACAACTGTCATCTCATACCTTAACAATTATCTTATTACATTTAATATTACTAAACTTAAATTACATATATTATGTATTTACTCTATTAAGCCTAAAGTATTTCACTTTTAGTGTTTCTCACTAAGATTCAAGTTTAGCATTTACTCTTTTATGTGTCTCTACCAAAATAATACTATCTACAAACAACATGTACTATGGTAACTATATGTTGAATGTGTTTAGTGAGTTCATCCATAATTAGTATAAAAAATAATGATTTAGAGTTGATCATTAATGAAATCTTATCTTTATGTGAAAACGCTTCGGTTAATCCGCTTGAAGTCTTCGCCCTTGTCACCACATTCTCGTATATATCCTTAAAGAGTTTAATATATATTATGCTAATAACTCTCTTATCTGTAATTCTCTATATAATTTCCCATATGACTCTAGCACAAGCATTTTCTAAGTCGACGAATATCATGTGTAAGTCTTGCTTCTATTCTCGATATTTTTCAATTAGTTGTGAGCAGATGTATAACTTCTATTTTCAATTTTCCAAACATAAATCCAAATTGATTTGTGGTAACCATGATTTTTTTCCTTAATCTTTTTTCTATTATTATTCCTAAAATTTCATGCATGACTCATTAATCTAATATTCTATAGTTTACACAATTTTATATCTCTTCTATTCTTATATAAGGGAAGTAGAATAGTTATCCTTCACTAATCAGGTATAGTTTTCAATGTCAGGATGAATAACTTTACAAATCATTAAATATCTTATTTCTCAAAACATTTTCATACCTCTATTAAAATATCATATAATCAACTATTTTTTCCATTTTATATCTCATTTAAAACTTTCTCTACTTCTAAAATTTAAATTTTATGTTAAAAATTTAAATTTCTATACTTATTTAACTTAAATTACCTACGTTACGCTAATCATCTAAACTTTTATTAAAAAATTAATAAAAATATCTCTTCCATCACTTTTATTTCCTCATTGTTTACTAATACCATATAACATTTATCTTTAATACATACTATTAAAATAAGACCTCTTATTTTCTTCTCTCTCGTTTTAGCTATTATATAAATACCACTAGCCTGTTCTTTTATATCTAATTTTTTATATAAATGTTTAAAATATTCATTTGTAAAAAAAATTACAAGTTTATAAATACAGAGTTGTCCTTATTTGTTCCTCCTACCAAATCATTATTCAAATAAAAGTATTTATGTGATGTAAGATGGCTTGCTCATTCCAAACATCCCAATCTCACAATAAAATGAAAGGAATAAATCATAATGACCAAGCAACTTCTCTAAGTATAAGAGAATTTATTCTCCAAGATATTATTTCCCCAGAGATTCAATCCCTACTCTCATGTGATAATCTACTATCCAAATACCAACTCAAGTACCCGTGAGAGTAAATAAAAGTAAAATTATTTAGGACTTATCGATGATAGATAAATTACTGGTTGGGCATATTTACAAAGATTTTTCCTCCAAATGAAACTTACAACTAAAGAATAGTAAGCTTCTGGATCACCCGCCACAAGTACTTTCCAATTTACTTTAGTGACCGTTGAAAATTTTTTATAAAAACTGGACCAATCACCTCAAGCTTACGTTACTCAGCCTAATTAATTATTTTTTTTCTTGTTTCCCCTTTAATATCATCCAAAAGGAGATGCTTACCTCCTCCCCTATTCTCAAATTTAGTGTTCTCTTCTTTTTCTTTCAAGCACACGATATGTGAGACATTTCAGAAATTGCAATGGAATTATTAGACAAACTAATAATGATGATCCAGGTTCAAGCAAAATAAATCAGAGATTCGCCAATTTCCGAAAACCATGTTAAACGCTAGTTACATAATGTCGAACAAAAGTCCATAATTAAAAAAAACTAGTTAAATAAGGCGAGTAGAAAAGGGAAAAAAACAAGGGGCTAAAATGCTATATAGCTTGAGAGGGCAATCCCATAATTTTCTAAAAGGTCACTGGAAAAGTCACTTGAAATGGTTAACCATTGCATGCAGATTTGTAGTGGTTTTCATCAACTGTCGAATAGATATTGCCTATGTCAACATGATATTCAATAGCTTCCCTGTAGAAAGAAAGAAAGAAAAATTAAGGAAGAGATATAGATAGATAAATCAAGAAGCGAAGAGAGAGACTTGATCTTCGCCACGGGTAGCCCTAGGCGATGGATTATTTCATCCACATGAAGTCCATGTTCACGTGCTCTGAAGACAATAATTCAAGACGGTGATAGCTTAGTCAATCGTAGTTGGCAGCCAAAAAGAAAGAAAACAAAACAAAAAAGAAAGATTAAAAGGAAGCACTATCAAGATCAGTAAAAGAGTAGAAAAGGAAGCAGGCAAACAGAACGAGAGATGAACCAAAAAAATATATTGTGTCAGCAACCTTTGCATTCATGAAAACAGTAAAAAGTATTAAACGGTACAAAAGAACAAAAACACAGATCTCATTTGATTAGAGAAGAAACTAAATCAAGATGCATTACTTACAGGCTAGCTGGTTCCTGAAAAACATCTAAGACCAACTTCAGCACATTGTTCGAACCACTGCCACCTGAATGCGTGGGGAACTGTGAGGAAAAGAAAAGAACGCCACTTATGAAAATAGCAATTAAAGCTTCTGTCAACACAAATGGCATGAATAAATAAGCATTATGACATCTTTACCTGATTTGCAGTAGGCATTTGGTAACCCTTAGCATCATTCCTAAAGGGAGGTGCTGTTCCCACAGCCACATTAGCCTGAAAGGAAACAAAATGTTGTTGAAGATCTTACCATCATTGAAAAAACAGAGGTTTTAGCAGGGGACTAAAACATGATGGCGTGTGCTAGAATAGCTATGCACATTGTAGCCAAAAAAAACACTTTGAATGTCAATTACCTTCACTCGAATGTTATCCAGATGGACATGTATGCACTCAAGGAAATGAAGGGTGATGTGATTGAAATCAGTAACAGGTCTGGCAGGAGAGGAGATAAACCAGAAATTAGATGTTTGTTTAATTAGAGCACTAATAACCCATACGAACCAGCTCCTGAATCATTCAGAGGCTGTCATTGGATAAAAAAGAACCATTTAGATTTTGAATAAGAGAACACAAAATAAATTCCAACCTCTATATTTTAGCTAAGTTAGCCTGAGAGGTACAAATGCAGAAATTAAGAACAGACCGAAAGAACATCAAGATCAAATTCTTTTTATAATACTTAAACCAATGAAATGCATAAGCCTCTTGTTCCAGCTTACAAGAAAATCATCAAGAAACAAGAAAAAGGCAAATGTTTTCCAATTAGCAACTAGATTCAGTGGCATTCTTTTCAGCATTCATCTATCCTTAGTTTTGTGTATAGATAAAACCATCTAGTCGCTTACATATTGAAAAAAAAAGTACCAAAGGTCACAGTAAAGATTATGATTGAAGTGAAACTCTGAAAGCACAAGGTTCATAAAAAAACAACTGTATTGTACAAGGTTCTAACAAAGTTCAGACTTCCAACGTTCCCAATAAAAAAAAAAGTTCATAGAAATTCACTCATGTACATCCATCTTATTTTTAAGACTTTAGATGTGGCGGAAGATGGAAATATTGTCAAATAAACTGAGTCAGCAAAGCATTGGCATGGCCTATGAGCATGTTCTATTCTCAGAAGCATTGTATGTATATCACTAAATCATATGTTAAATACATGAATCCTAAGAATGTGGTTAAGACTTGAATCTTATGCTCCCATTCGTCACATTCTCATGAATATGATTTGGATTTACATTCTGAAATATATTTATAAAATGAGTCTAATTAACCATTAACTATTTAATTGCTCAAAATTAAATCAACAAGCCATTGTAGTTCTACTGCTAGAATGAGTTGAATAATATCATGCTGATTATTTGATTGCTCAAAATTAAATCAACAAGCCATTGTAGTTCTACTAGTAACATGAGTTGAATATTATCATACAAAGTAATTAGAACTAGAGAGGCCAAGGTTCTAAAATACACTAGGTGCTAGTCGGGTGCCAGACCAGCACCTAGGCGGGGACTAGGTGCCGCTAGGCGGATTCCATGGTATCAATGCAACTTACGTAATAAATCACATACTCCAACACAATAACATCAAATTTAAAATGATTTCAAAATTACACAACCAAATATCACATATTTATTCTACTTCTCCAAAATTTTCAACAACTTGCTTTTCATCAGACAAACTCAAAATCATCATTGTGATCCTCCTCTTCTCTAGAGCTTCTTTAGTTTGTAGATTTTCATTTGCTCTACTTGCTTCATCTACCATTTGTCATGTGAACCCGGAATCTAATTCAACTTCATCATCTTCCCCACTATCCACAATCCAACCTTGTACATTTGAAGCATCTTTTGCAAGAAGCACATCGACATTCATTTCTTTTTCTCTTTTTTATTTATTCAGCAATCTAGCATTAAATTGGATAAATATTAGATTTTTAAAGCTGTTGACATCCAACCTATTTCTTTTCTTTGTATGAATCTTAAAAAAAAAGAGTAAATATTATAGTCAGTAACATGAAATTAATACTTTATTTTAAAAGTTTAAAACTTAGAATGCACTCTAATTTTTTTAACACTTAGATGAACTTATAGTTAATGAAAATATCCTCAATGTCACTCTTAGCAAGTTGGGTGTGTGAGCACCGTATGTACTCCACAATGCACATGGATCAAATGTATTATCATTTTTTTCACATGCTTTTATTGTCAATGTTTTTCCAAATAACTCAGTCTTATATCTGTATTTTGTAAATTCCTTGTTACTAAGTGTATCTTGTAGATCTAACTCATTGACATGTAATATTTCCATGCATTCAAAAATCCCCATCGCGACCTCCTCATAAAAAACAATAGAACTATCTTTATAGTAAAAATAGGAATTCAATTAAAATGTAATAGTATGCGATGATATATCAAGTATATCCTTCATTTTTTTACTAATAATCACTATGATAGGCTGATAATTTGATTCCACAAGGTCACCTTGATATCTTCTTTGTTAGGGTCGATTTGTAGCTAGAGGAGGGGGGGTGAATAGCTCGTCGTGCATTATTATTATTGGTTATATTTTACTATGCAGAGCAGCTTGATACCCGCTGAGTTGTTGAACTCACCCCGTTGCTTTATTTTCCTATTTTAGGTTGAAGCTGTCAGGAGATTCCAGTCGCTAGTCCCCACTCAGTGTCGTGACGGTTTCCTAGTTTTGGATTTTCATTTCCTTGTTATGTCTATATAGATGTGTAGTTCTTGTACTTGTGGATTTTATATCGTGCTTTGGATATGATGCCCATGTTTTCCGCTGCGAAGGTTTTCCGTTGTGTTGTGTTTTCCTCGTTGTAGTGGAGTAGATTTTTATTAAACTACGTGGTTGTGATTGTCAACTAGAGGTTATACTATATAAACTGCGTGGATTGTTTATTTAATTATTGTATATATTTCAGCCGTGTTGGCCGAGGATTGTGAGCCCTGAGGACTTTGTAGTCAAGTTTCAGATTGTCACCCGTTCAAGGAGATGCTGCCGAAATTTCCTCTGCCAGGAACTCCCCCGGGCGTGATATAAGTGGTAGGAAATATTGAGTTTTACCTTTGATAAATATTTTTGATTTTTTTATACTTCTGAGATATTGTTTTATGAATTTCAAAACCAAGGAGAGATGTTTTGAATTAATCTCGACCCCACTTTTTATTGTTATCAAAAGGGAGAGAAATAGAAATTAGGCATAAATGTAGTGGAGTTAAAATTTGCATTATTCTTATTTTATTATGATTTACTCTAATTTAAACTTAATTTGGCGAACATTAAAAAGGGAGAATGTTAGAACCCTTAGTGGTATTTTGATGTGATGTCAAATAAGTTTAAGTTAGGTCATTGTGGTGTTTTAATATGTGTGTCTAAGAATACAAGGACTTAGAAGAACACACATGTATGCAATGGCTAAGCAGCATCAGAGACAGCTAGCAATGGCAAGAGACACAAGCGGGCAAGAAGAATGACACGGGAAATGAGCCAACGAATTCGGTGCAACCGAGATACAAAGAGCTACGGAAGAGTACTCCAGTGGACACATGGGAGTGAGCCGGAAGGGCGTGCATCCGAAGGACGAGAAGCTGAAAGAAAGACTGCACAAGACAACTGATCCGGGAGGTAATATGAGAGTGCCACGTGCATACGGAAGAATAGTAGTTTAGCTAAAGTGGCCAGGACCCTATCCCATGGCATCCTCGGCACCCTGTCTCCTTGGCACCTCGACTCTGAGGTGCCTCGATTCCATGGCGCCCCAACTCCAAGGTGCTACAACTCCTTGATGATCTCGACTCCACAACGCCTCGACTCTAAGGTGTCTCGTCTCCTTGACGACTCGTCTCCTTGACGCCCCATCTCCTTGGCAAACTCTACTCGGAATTCAGAGATTTCAGAATGTTTCAAGAAGCAAATAACAATCTCGCAAGAGTAGAGGACACGTGGAGGACATAGGAATTAGTTCTTGTCCTATAAAAGGTAGTCCTCCTTGATGGTTATAGGTACGTGAATAAACGCATCCCGACCCTAATTATCACTCCTCTTCTTCATTCCCTAACTTGAGCATCCGAGTGGCTATGCAGAGAAGCCCTGACCGTCATTTTAACTGTTTTTCCTCGATTTTCTTCCGTCTAGGTTCCAACATATCTCCTCGTCGATCCTCATTGTCGCCAAGCGACTAGTTGACATCCACACCAACTCACCAGTGATTCATTCGTTGACATTCCGATGCAAGATCACATTGACATCGTCTGTGGGAAAAACTAAGTTAAGACCTAAACCGAAACGTTGAGGTGGATGACAGAAGATCCAACGAGATGCTCTGAAGGAAAAAGCCCCTGTGTCTAGAGGAGCGAGAGCACCTTGGGATCCTCCGTTCTCGAGGAGCATCCTCCTAGACGAGTTGCCATGACACTTTTGAGAGTTGTAGATAAGAGAGTATAATGAAACTACCAATCAGAAGATCATATATGCAATACATTAGTACACGGATGACGTCAAATGTTAATTCTTCTTAACAACGCTCTTAAGATCGATGCAGAGGTGATTTAGTCGCCTTCCTGCCTCTTTTATTCAGACTTTTAAGGAGTTCAAAACTATCTTCATGCAACACTTCGCCACCAACCAAAAGATATCAAAAAAACTCCACATGATTTATTTGTGCTCAAACAAAAACCCAAAGAACCTCTAAAGGAATATCTACAACAATTTAATCGAGTGACCATAGATGCTCTCTTGGTCACCCCAGAGGTACAATGGTTTTTAGTTTGGTTGATAGGGATTTTTTCAGGTCCCTTGTGAAAAAACTTTTAGCTGACTTCGACGAGATACAAGCCCGAGCACTTAAGTATGTCCAAGTCGAGGAGGTCTAGTCCGCAAAGAGAAAAGAAACGCCAACCCCAGTTCCTAACTCTATTCAGCCAAATCGTAGGGCCCCTCCACTTATACGAAACCAAGAATTCACAAATCGGAGAGAAGAAAAGCATGTGCAGATGGTAGAAGTGGTCCTGACCTCGGAACCTGGATAGGAGTTTCCCGAAGGTTGGTATTGTGCTTTCCACTAAGAGACTCGTTCCACTAGAGATGCCAGCAATATGCAAGGGAATTGAAACGAGTCGCCGATCAACGGAAGGCTAATTGGAGTTAGTCCAGTAAGAAAAGATCTCCCACGTCTTACAAATGTCATTTTAATCATGGTACCGATGCTAATTGTCGCTCAAGTCAGCGATCTCGCTCCCTCATAAAGGAAACCCGAAGCTCCTCCAGATTTCGCCGAGAGGCAGATGGAAATGATGAAAAGAAAAAGGAAGGCAAGATCGATCCCCGAGTGACTATAAACATGATATCGAAAGGACCAAAGGATAGAGATTCCACTCGAGCCGAGAAGGCTCACGGTAGAAGCTTGGAGTGCTGTGGAATAAGTATTAGTCGAGGAAAAGGGAAGGGCTGCAATTAGTTTTGGGCCCAAGGATCTGGCAAGAATTGAGGCTTCTCATAATGACACTTTGTTGATTGAGGCTTTCATCGCCAATTACCATGTAAAAAGGGTATTCATAGATACGGGCAATTCTGTTAACATCATCTTCAAAATGGATTTCGACCAGGTACTCCATCCCAATCATACCCCCTGTATGGCTTCACAGGACATGAAGTACCACCGCTTAGCCTCTCCCTCTCCCTGTGAAAAGAATCACTGATGCATACTCGACGTACACCCTTCATTATTATAAGTACAGCTTCTGCTTATAACGCCATATTAGGAAGGTCGACGCTGAGCACCTTTCAAGTAACAGTCTCCACTTTCCATCAGAAAATCAAGTTCCCAGTAGGAAGCCAAGTCGGGAAAGTAAAAGGTGACTAGTTAGTGGCTAGGAAATGATACGAACCCCACCAACAAATGTGATGGAACCCGAGACAAAGGTGGATAGAGCCCCAAGAACTAGACGACAAGAGTGTGAGTCTTGACCCGTAACCAAGAACTAACACGAACCAAGCCTACGAAGGAAAGAAACGCCACACGCAGGGTGATAAGTTTCGATGGGTTGAACGCCACGAGAGTAAACTCAATAAGTTCAGAAAGTCCTTTCAAGAACTAAGAGAGCACACAATCTCACCAAAAACTAAATTGTTTCATACTAAGATGTCCCTCCCTTATATAATAGGAGTGAACAAGGAAAAGTACAAGATAAGTGCATGCACAATTAGAGTCTCAATGTTGCATGTCTAATGTAAGCTATCTAGGAACCCAAAACAAAATAAATCCATACACAATTAGAGTCCCAAGTTGCATGCTTCGTTAAACAATCTAAAATACTTTAAGTCTTCATGCATGAACGAGTTCCCATGTTTATTAGCGTTCTTCCGTTAGCGCGACCAAGTCATGGATGGTTATGCTCGATTACGTGGATTAGATCACGACTAGCAGTTGGGATTATCTTGGTTTCTCCTTACTCATAGTCCGCCCAATGTTCTTTGATTAGCCATTTAGTGCTTCCTTAAAACGCTTTGCCCGCAGTCTTGTAATTAGGCCTTCCAAAAGTGATAAATGATTTCTCCTAGCTTCAACCCTTAGGCATACATCAGGAAATGCTATATAGATGCGATCCAAACCGATTCGCGCAAGACTTCCTGAACTCAAAATACTGCTGTCCAGGCCATTTGGGAGGTGTTGGTATCTCCACCGATAGAGAACCATGAAAATGTGCAAAGTGCATCTCGATCGGACAGACGAAGTCACCTAGATTGCCATCAATCTTCCTATTGAGCTCAAAGAGGGATTAATTGCATGTCTCTCATGCAACCATAACGTCTTCGCTTGGTTATTGAAGAATGTTATAGGCATTCCTCCGACTATGATGGTTCATCAATTAAACACATTGCCCGCAGTTCGACCCATTAGACAAAAGAAGAGAAGCTTCTCGCTAAAACAAAACCAAGTGATTCAGGCATAAATCAATAAGCTAATGGAAGCCGAACATATTTGGCAGGTTCAATTCTCGACTTGAATATGTTATTAGTATCAAAGCCGAAGGCCAAGCGGAGGGTCTGCATCGACTTTCGGAACCTTAACAAAGGATTGTTATTCTCTCCCCCATATTGATCAGATAATTGATTCTACTTCTGACTGCAAACTTATGTGCATATTGAATTCTTAACAAGGCTACCATCAAATTCCTTTGGCATATGAAGATCGAGAAAAAGCTAATTTCATCACTGTTCACAAAACATTTTGTTATACAGTTATGTCATTCAGTCTGAAGAATGCAGAAATAACTTATCTGTTAATTAGAGCCCTAGAGTCAATCATTTGATGATTGTTGTATGGACTCATTATATCATATTTTTATATTTATAAAGGCATTTGTTTATGGTTATTATAGTTACTTGTATTGGTATCAAATAAATAAGTATAATAGCGTCCTTGAATAGAAGGTTCTTACCTATATCAATCGATTGGTTGAATCGATAGTGAGATGATATAGGGAACACTACTCTTAATCATT
>JBBMJZ010000048.1:5651224-5662323 GCA_037833815.1 Zingiber zerumbet | reverse complement strand
TTCGTTTAGTAAAAATACCAAACGACCTCAGAAAATTCCATAAAAATACTCTAAAAATTTCTAAAAATCTCTAGAATTTTTCTAAATTATTTCTAGATTTTTATAAGGACTTTTAGGACTCCAAATAGTAAAATTTGGGGTGTTACATTAGTCCACTGAACTTCTCTGGCTTTTCCCCATGACTCATTGGTACAATTCCAATCAGGGCAGAGGGGGCCTGCACGTGTTGAGTCTGTTGCACCTCAACATTCTATTCTGTGACCATCTCAACAAAATCGAATCTGTTTCAAGATTGTTGGACTCAAACAATCTGTTGCCAGAGATATATGGGGTATTAGCTAAATTTAAAATTTCACCGAATCTAAATTCAACTTACAATCGAGATGACCTGAAAGGATAATCTCAGGCTGTTAGCAGGGGCTGGTTTTTTGACCTTAGAGTGGCTAAGTGAGCAGAACGTTCGAGCAGCAGAGTCCGAGTGGACTGAAGGTCGACCGAGCCGAGCAGGGGTCGATCGGATGACCAGCAAGAAAAGCTGAGTAAAAGGCCGGTCAAGCGAACAACGAGACAGGCCGAGCAGAAGGTCGGTCGGATGAGCAACGAGACTTGCCGAGTAGAAGGCCAGTCGGGCGAACTAGACAAGCTGAGCAGGAAAGGCTGGTTGGGCAAAGCAGACAGGACGAGCAGGAAAGACTGGTCGTGCTAAGCAGACTGACAAGTCGGGATGATAGGCCGAGCAGAGAAGCGTCGGTAGGGCGAAGAGGTCGAACGAGCAGTGAGGTAGGGCGGACGAAAAGATGAGAATGAGCGGGAAAAATGACCGAGGCCTGCGAGAATCACTGTTTCCTTGAAACAGATTCGTCCCCACCTTCGGCTGTGCTTCGAGGCTTACTAGGGTCTTCTGTCTCCCAGGATACAACGACTGACCGTGATCCCCACCAAGCACTGGTGGTCACGGCGAACTAAGTGGCACCCGATTGCTATCACGGGCACTCTACCGAGCAGGAGCTGCACGACAGAGGAGGAGGAAGGAAAATGGAGAGTATTTGCTTTTCTTGTTGTGTTTCTCTCTACCCATGATCGGAGCCTCCTTATATAGGAGCTCGGATCAATGGCAGCGTTAATGGTCGATTAATGACCATTACTCGCCGAGCAGTGAAACGTCCACCGTTTCACTTATTATTACTCGGTCGTTTTGATTCTACATTAATCTAGAATCTAATACATCCGTTTCACAACAGTAAAAGATCTACGTGGCAAAATGTTGGTTGTTCCACTTTGGGCAATTTTTGCCCTGACCGGTCTGGTATTTGTGTGAGCAGGTCACGCTCGCACACGAGTCAACTTGGTTCAGTGCAATCCAGACTCTGGATTTACACCCCCCTGCGCACCCATGCGTGAGAGAGAGCCTCTCCCCATGCATTTGTTCACATCCTCAATGTATGTGAATCAATATAAACCAACAAAAATGTCTTAAAACTTCCAATGTGGGACTAAAATCCCATTCACAAAGAAGCATATTTCATCTTCCATTTCTTCTCCATTCACTTATATTTAACACCACACGTATCATTCTCGTCCGTTGATATATTCTTCTGCAGCTTGTCGTCTCTCGGACGCATTGAGCCTGCCAACTTGCTATCTGTGCCATCCTTCTCATCCGCTGCGTTTTCTGCCTGACTTTTTATGTTCCTAAGTTAGACACAAGAATTAAACTCAACATGACCTAACTTAACCGAGTTAACCACATCAAAATAAACATAAGGTACTTATAATGTATTTGTAATTAAATCAATGATGATTTAACATAAGGCTTAGACTCAAAAGTTCACTAAGTTCCCAATCATCATTTACAATCATAATGTTGCATTATAAATTCAATTTCAAACAAAATATCAATCAATTTTAGGAGAGAATCACTCAAATTCTTCTAGCCTAAAATTCCCACGAAACTTGGAATATCTTAATAGATTTCAAATAAACATGTGTAGACAAACATATATTAAAATAAACTAACATCAGGATTTATTATTCATGTTTGTATTCAGACACAAATAAAATAAACTACATTATTCATATGAAAACTTTGAAATCAATGCATATTAAAATTAGTCATCATTCTAAATAAAATCTAATTTCTTTTCATTGCACATGTGGATTATCATATTGGTCATTCCTCTTGAGAGTCTGTCTAATGGAGTGAACTATAAAAGACAAGCACCAAAAGAATTTATCCTCTTGGATAATGACTTTTTCATCTCAAGATCAATCTCTTTCCTCCATCTCATAATCAATGAAGACTTTATTGTATCAAGGCATATTGTTGATCCACTTTAGTTAAGTATTTCATCAATTATGCTCTTCCAACGTCTAGACAGAGAATCTCGTAGAATTTGAACTATATCATCATTTTCAAAATAATGACCCAAATATATAAGATATAATTATTTCTCTCCCAAACCTTAAGATATTGAAGTATCGTGTACATATAATCCATTTCATAATGCTTAAGCATATGTAACTTTGCTATTCATTCCAAGGCACTTTGGCCTTTAGTTGCTCTTTTCCGGAGCCTCGAAAGATGCGAAGTGTTTATTTAATTCTAGCCATATCAAGACTTTAAGAGAGAAAAAATTAGATGGATACAAAACTAACCTTAAATGTTTATTTAATGAAATAGTAAATCATATATATCACTATTATCACATCATGCAACATTTCATTGCTTAATAGAATATTATTACATATGTGAATCAATAATTTCAATTAATTGTAACATGCTTTAATTAAAAAAAACTTTAGTTTTTTCTTTACCATTCCAATATGCTCTAAATTGGAAAAATAAAATAAAATTTAACACCACCTATATTTTTTCCGCAACATGTTGTAATTGAAAAAAAAATTTAAAAAAAATGATTTTATTTTATTTCTCTTCCATTGCACATGTGTCAATTGGAAAAAATAATTAAAATGAAAAAAACGTACATGGTTTATATCATTTCTCTGTTATTTCTAAACAAAACCTAACATCCTGCCGACCATGTTCTTTTTCTCCGTGACCAGCTTACGGTGTATCTTTCTGTCTCCGCAGCCATGCCGTGACCAGCCGGCGGCGACGGTCCGCTGTGACACGGTCATCGTCGTCGGCTCAGGAGAAAACCGCAACACACAGTCGTGATTTCCCGACAACTCGCTCGACGCGTAGCTGGCGAGGGTTCGCGAGGGGCCGTTTGTCTCTGTGGCTCGGGACCATCGGCGGCGACGGGTCGACATTGAACAGGTTCATTTAAGCACCCTACAGATTTCTTAGCAGAAGGAGTTCGAGAGTTTCAAAGTTTTTTTATTTTCTTGAACCCTTTCTGTTTGCATCCTTTTGCAAACACTAATGGGAAAACACATATATGAACATGTATATCATTCGAATTAACCCAAAAACATGTCAATGTATTCAAATTGAGTTAGAAATTCAACTAGTTACTGCTCTAATACCAATGACGGATAATGAACTCAAAGAATCAACTAAATATCATTTGATTTATGATCTTTTCTTGTTGATTTACAAACCTTTCTTCTGGCGATGCCTCAATGGCCCGATCCCGATCCCGATCCCGAATGGAAAAGGGATTAATTCCCGCATTTGTCGGGTGGTATGCAGGAAAAAAATGAAGTCTCAGTTCACCCTCTTTTCACTGCGTTTCCTTTCATATCTCCCTCTGTCCTGTGAAAGTAGCTTTTATGGAGGTTATCGGATACGAAAAAAAACTAGTCCCTCCAAGCCTTCAAATCCAATGCATGAATTGATTCAGATAAACTTGGGTCAGTCCTCCGACTCATGTCGCCGTCTTACAAATCAAATCTACGAACAGCCTTTTGTAGGTCACAAACCAAATCTCTCAAGGTCTTGATGTTCTTTACTGATCCAAAAAACCAGCGGCCCCTTTTACTTGGACGCACTCTCTATTTAATGAAAGGAGAGTAGAAAAAAGCTTGACACATTATCTTGCGCCATTGTATGATGGAAGTCAAATTGAAAACACTTTTAACTAGAAGTCAACTACAGAAGGAGAGCAAAGAATGAAAAAAAATGAAAGGAGCCACTGTAGAGTCACCGAACATTGGGAGCTTGTATCAATGAATCAAGTGGAAGAAGATAAACAGAGGAAGAGGAAGAGACTATCAAACACTATCTATTTTTCATTTTCTAAGATTTCAAAAGTGGTTAGGATGATTTACAACTTCCTCATGGAAATTCAGAATAATAGGATATCTAGAAGGGCATTTTTAAAAATTGAGAGGTGGTTACCTTTAATTTGTAACTTCTTTTTTAACACCCGGTGCCCCGTATTCGAACCTTTTAATCCTCGATCTGATCCATGATACTTTTTTTACGAATGACCCAGCAATTTTACATTTCAGATTTACATCCCGTTAAAAAAAATGTACAGTAGACGTGCCCTCACGGATGGGTAATTATATGAATGATTATTTTAATAACTTTTACTATCAATTCTCAACGATATAAAGTAGTCTTTGTTTGGAGGATATATGGACCCACCACCATATCAGTCCGCGGAATGGTAGATGACGCGGGTTAATTTGGGATATTTTGTTCGGAAAAATAATTTCGTGCGAATGATGAAAAAATTTGTGCGGTATAAAGAAGGTTCGATTCCCGTCACAATGGGAGGCGGAGAGAAGAGGCGCGGCGAGACCTATCGCATCCGGCAGTATCGCTTCTGCCGATTTCTCGCGAGTCCGGTTCGCTCTCCGTCGCCGGCGATCCGAGTTGGCTCGCGGGAAGGAGGGCAGGAGTTCTCTTCCAGATACAACGCCGGTGCCGTGGGAGAAAAAAACGTGGAAAGGGAGAGCTCAAGTCGGGGGAGTTGATCTTCGGATCGGGATATGGACGGGCAAGGCATCGGAGGCGGTTCGACTCGGAGGAGCATATCGGGGACCAGCAATCTGGGGAGGAAGAAGGCTCCGGAGAACGGCCTAGACGCTGGCCGGCGGAATTCCATATCTCGACCCCCGTACGTTTCTTGTTCCCTCTCTTAGATCTAGATTTCTTCTTGGTCGATTCGGTTTTCAATTGATTTCATCGTCTATTAATCTGTGTTTAATGTTTATCGATGAATTTCGTCGTCTAGTTTTGGTTTTGTTTGTGCTTGATGATGTTGATTTTTTTTTTTTTCATGAGCTGGGATTATATGATTATTGTCTTGGAGAAAAAAGTTCTTTGGTTGCAGTTGTTGTTTTATAGTTTCTTCCGTAAGTCATTATTTTTTTCAACTTGATGTTAAATGATTAGAACGAGGTCCCTTTGTCCGTGCATTGAAGTTTCAAGTTTATATGCCTATTTCATCTTCAAATTACTAGGAATTAGTGAAAAATATGCTTTTCAATTTTAATTGATAAATGAAATGAGCAAAACGGCAAACACCATTTAAAGCATAAATGGTGAGCCACTAGTTATTGAAAATTTCTAGCTCCTAAGTGAAAGATTATTCTGATATACCAAAAGCTAACATATTCATGCCTATGGTAAGGCCTTATGAAATGATCAGCCTAGACTGCCTCAGTATATGGACATAATTTTTATGATAAAAAATGTGCTAACATCAGACAAGAAACTCTCAGAATCAGTAACTGTATAAAAGGAACAGTTTGCCATTATTAAACACGTGCAATGACTTGCTTCTAATGTTTTGCAAACTGTAGGAAACAACCAAAATTAAAACATCACTACTCTGGTCCAGTGTGTTACTTTTTTTGGCATGAAAGTGTAAAGAGTACTTTTGGCCAAGTAGACAAATTGTTTACAAGATTGGAAGCCTTCAAAATATGTTTCCATCATAAGGCAGTTTTCTTATTTGTGTGTATTAAAGCTGAAATATATGATTAAAAATATACATAAGAAGGTGAGAGTTAGGCTATAATATAACTATTATAGTTAAACTAAAGAGAGACAATCATAGAATGCTAATGGGATGCTACTGAGGGACTCTTATGGCATCGGTTAACACTAGAATTGCATTCACACAATTTCCTAGAACCAACAGAACCAAATATTTTTCCTGTGTGGCATTGGTTCAGTAGCTCATGTAACCAAGGAATTGGCCCACATAATTTATAAAGTTTGGAAGGCATGCTAAAACTGGAGCAATCCAAAACCAACCAAAGGCTGCAAACAGGTGATGTGATAGAAGATGGTTCACATATTCTGGAGCACTATGTCATAGTGGGTGTTTTTTTTTTTACTTATTTAAGCTTCTTCATGGAAAAAAACTGAAATAACATTTCGCAATTGTTTGGGGCACACCAATATGTTTTCTCCATGAAACATCAACCTCAAGCTTAGCAAGGGGTAGGAAGAATGTGTCGGTTATACGTCCTCTTTCAATGAGCCAGTGCAGTTCATCATTAGAGGAGATACCAAGTGGCCTGAGTGTCTCGATGCAACTGTAGTAGCTTAACTAAAGGAACTCAATGATCAGAGATAATCTCTCAGTTATTGCTAAGACTTGATAACCCGTTGCATCTGGCACCTCAATGTTAGAGCAATTGAGTAATCCTATCACCAGGACTGTAGTGAGCCACCCATTTTATTCTTCCAAAAAAAATTATTGTGCCATCTCCCAACTTACATCAGCAAGTAGTGGTCACCTGCCCTCTCACGAGAATGAGTTATTGACAATCCATGGCCATCTTGAATTAGGAGTTGTGATTAAATTTTATTGGGAATGGAAGGATTTTCCAAAGATATAAAACAGGTTTAGGTAAATTGCAAGTTTATCACCCATCACAATTTCCCGAGGGAAAGGTTCACACTTGGAGATCAATTACTTGTGGTCCATTTTCCTCTTTAGATGGTATTAACTGAAATCTGATTACTTTGCATTTGATCCCTATGGTTTTGTGAGATCCAGACAGAGCCTTGCTAGCCCATGGATCTTTGTATAACTCAACATGGAAGTTTGAGAACATGCAGATGGTAAAGAGCTAATGCTGAGAAGATGCTGCTAAACAGTTCCTCTTTTGCAGATATGGAGAAGAATCTTGCTTTGCAACTGGTCAACATTGAATAAAAGAAAAATGTTTGATTTTTATCAATTCAAGTAGGTTAGGTAGAAGCCCCAATCACATATTAATAGATGCACTTTTATATGTTGAATTAGTTTCTTCCTTGCACTACCATATCACACTATCGAAATACATTCCAACTCTTAATAATACAAATTAGGTAATTAATTTTTAGAAGTTTTAAGGTCTATAAGATCTTAATAATAGGTTCAAATCCCTAGGGGAACATTCCCTTGGAGAATAAAATCCCTCCTACCTAGAGAGGTCGCTTAGTCACCATGATTTACTCTCTTCATTTCGTTGTGGGGCTGGCTATGAGGTGCGCTTGGGGGTGAGCGAGTCACCTTTGCTAAATTAATGGTAGGTTCTCCGCTTTAGTAGAGTATCTCTAAATGAAATTTCTAAGATGACAATTGATTTATTTTAGAATAGTTGGGAAATTTTCAATAGAAATTTTATTTAATTTGGCAAAATGCAAACAAGGGAATTCTTTGTTAAAAAATTTTAAGAGTGGTGACATTATTTAGGTAGGCTTTGCTCTTTAGGAGAATTTTGTGATTGGATAATTTAGGAATGTAGGAATATTATGGTAGAAATTTTACTTAATTTGGTTTATTTTCTTAATTGTAATTTAATTTATTCTTGGTTTGATTGGGTCCTTTTGGTTATAGAAATATTCCCCCCTTGTATGCGGTTTGTTTAAATTTTGCTCCTTATGAGTTTTCACTTTCTGCATAAGTTTATTTATTTTTTTGTTTGAGATTCTTATCCCTCATGCTAGGTCAATTTTCCCAATTTCATGTGACTTCTGTTTTGATTTTGGTGCTGCATCAGCTAATTACTATATCACAATCCTCCCAACTGGTCTACTACCATCATTATTCTTGAAGATATTATTGAAGAAATTTTTGTAGACCATCCAAATAGTATGCTTCTATATGCTTTTCGTATAAGATAGTCTTCGATGTTCTTGTGTATTCCTAGTAGAATATTTAATTTCTCTACTTTTGTATACCAAAATTTTTTAGAAAAAGAGTAACATCTTTTAACTCGAGGGTCTATGATTTATTGATGTTCTTGATTGTACAAGTAAATGAAAACAAGAAGTGGATTTTACATATGCACATGGGGCAACAATGTTTCTTTTTATACTCCAAATCTGGATCATCAATAACAATTTACCTTTTTTCTCTATTCTGAAGGTGAAACAGAATGTGCTAACAAGATTTATTTTTCATCATCAGTAAAATTTGTTACAAAATGTTTCATTCTACGAAGCATTTCATGTATCTTAAAGAAAATTTGAGACATTCACATAAAAAATATGCACTGTACTTATTATTTTAATTTTGATAATCTTTTCTGTCAGTTGATAAGTTAACGAACTATGAATATTATGTTTACATAATTTTGCAATGAAATGTTGATATAATTTTTACATTGTTTTTGAAATTTGAACCTGATTAAACAGAACTATGAGCGGAGAGAGAACAGTGAAGAGATTACGTTTGTCTAAGGCTTTGACTATTCCTGAAAGTACAACTGTGTATGAAGCTTGCTGTAGGATGGCTTTACGAAGGGTTGATGCTGTCCTGTTGACAGATTCAAATGCACTACTTTGCGGAATTCTTACAGACAAGGTCCATCTATTTTCAGCATGAGTTTTAGAAAACCAAGGCAATATATCAGAGTTCATATTATTGCTTACTTTTTTATTTTGTTTTCTTTTCTGAAGGATATTACCACAAGAGTCATTGCTAAGGAGCTGAAACTTGAGGAAATTCCAGTGTCAAAAATTATGACTAGAAACCCAATGTTTGTTCTTTCTGACACACTTGCTGTGGAAGCTTTACAGAAGATGGTACAAGGTGTGTGATCCTCAAAATTTGGCTAGCACCTCCGATGTTCTAATGTTGAAATCCTTTTGAGTACAATTTCAACCTTGCTACTTGTAGGAAAGTTCAGGCATTTGCCAGTTGTAGAAAATGGTGAAGTCATTGCTTTGCTTGACATTGCAAAATGTCTATATGATGCAATAGCAAGAATGGAGAGGGCTGCTGAAAAGGGTAAGGCCATTGCAGCTGCAGTTGAAGGGGTAGAAAAGCACTGGGGGACTACTACCACTGGTGTGTAGTTTCAATTGCTTATAGACAATTGAATATTTGTCTCATCATAGGTGGTTTCAAATATGTTCCTTTTCATATGCTATTCCTCAAAAAAAAAAAAAATAAAAAAAAAATAGATGTGTTTATTACTTTTTAATAAATCTGTTATATTCAGGTCCCAATACATTTATTGAAACACTTCGAGAGCGGATGTTTAAGCCATCCTTGTCAACCATCCTTCAAGAGAATTCAAAGTAGGTAATATTCTCTTTTAAAATTGCATTCTTATGTAAGGAAAAGTGACATTCATTTGCAAGTAGCCTAGTGGTATATGTGTTGAAGAAGATGTAATGTTATCGTTAACTAATGGTGGAATCTTTTTCTAGGATTGTTACCATCGCACCAACTGATTCAGTGTTAACTGCAGCCAAGAAGATGCTTGAGTTCAAAATAAGTTCGGCTGTTGTAACAATTGAAAATAAACCTGGGGGAATTCTGACGTATGATGTTATCAATCTTATCTTGAACATTCTTGTTTGGTTGTGTGTTTTTTCTGAATTTGTTTTTTTTTTTCTTTCTTTTTTATCAGTTCAAGAGACATTTTAATGCGTGTAGTTACCCAGAATCTTTCGCCAGAATCTACTCCTGTGGAAAAGGTATCTTATTGGTCACATGTTTTTTTTTCTTGTTTTTGGTTTTCATAAGTTTCTATTGCTTGTGACTATTTTTTTGTTTTTTTCTTTGGCTACACCATTCTCTCTCTGTCCTCTATTTGGCCATAAAATATGCTTAGTGCAATTCCAAAATATCCATAATACCTAGTACTGAGGAAATCTGCTAGAGTTGTACTTAGCTAATTTGCTAATCTTTATCTTTAGGTCATGACTCCAAATCCTGAATGTGCAAGGGTTGACACAGCAATTCTTGATGCTCTTCATACAATGCATGATGGGAAATTTTTACATTTACCTGTTGTTGATAAAGGTAAATTACCCGTGCGAAAATCAAATATTGTCTTATTTCTTGATCTTGACTGATTTAGTTTGTCTCCTTGAACAGACGGGAACATTGTTGCAGTTATTGATGTTATTCATATTGCCCATGCTGCAATAGCCACTGTAAGTTATTTATGGACCTTTTTGAGATATTCTTTTTTTGTTTTTTCTATTATATTTGACTACTTAATTGCTGAACTTTTTTAAACAAACAGGAGTGAGATATCACTTTTCAACATCATGGTTATCTTTGGCTGTGATTGTTCTCATGGATGACTGTAGTGGGTTCTTCACTGCCTTGAAAAGACCAAGTTCAATTTTTTCCCCTGATCAAATGTTATACTGTGGTCTTAGTCATTTAAACAAACCAAGTTCAATTTTTTTCCCTGATCATGTTTTAGTTGCTGGATTAGAATTTCATAGTTGCTTGATTAGACTTTCATAGGTCAAACTATATCTGAGTTCTGCCGAACCTGTTATTTACATTTCTAATCATAATATTTGTCAAAGTTTGTCTAAATCAGCAATAAATTAGTTGGGTAGAAAACTCATTTAGTAAATAGGCAACCATCATCAATGTTCTTATGAAAATTTGGTGAAAGGTTTTCTGTTTCAAACTAGCCATGATTCTCATAATTGTCTCTTCATGAAACCTGAGCACGATGGTTCTTAAATGTGTTTGAATGCTTTGATGTCTCACCAACCTATTGTCAAGGTGGTCCACTATTTTTATGTTGGGTTTTTCGGGCCGTAAAAACCGCTTTTTGCATTGCGGAAACCTCGAAATTCCCATGCTACGGATCCGTGCGAAGAAATAAAATTTCGGAAAAACTTTCGAGTACGAGTTTCTAAACCTAGATCTACTTTAGATCTACAAGATTAAGAGGTTACCCTTGATGCGAAGCCCTTCGCTTAATCC
>JBBMJZ010000048.1:5590797-5606211 GCA_037833815.1 Zingiber zerumbet | reverse complement strand
TCGGTCCAAATAGATCCAAATCTAAGATCCTTTGATGCCTACAAAATAAGAATCAAATATTAGCATCAAATAACACTAAAAATAATATAATTTACAATTAAGTCCAAAAATACACACTATGCACAAAATGTGATGTAACCATGATTTAAACTGTGAAATCAACATCAAACCATGCATATATGAATCAAAATAATGCAGTGAAATCATAGTTATCACTGATCCAACTGAAAAAACCGGGAAGGTATCCAAGTTGAGATCAAGATAGTTGAACTGTCTATTACTCATGCATTAGATATATTATTACTGTGCTAATATCTGTTTTGCAAGATTATTGTCTAACAATGTTTTGCAGGTTCGGCCTGATCGGTCGACCAAACCTGATGATCGGTCGACCGAACAAGGCCAACTTAAAGCAGATATCAGTTCAGACCAAAACAGACCAAGGTCCGATCAAAGCTTGATCGGTCAACCGAACCGGAGGATCGGTCGACCGAACCCTGATGACTCAGCACAGTTCAGATCGAGTAGAAGTAAAGAAGGAAGAGCAACTGATCGGTCGACCAAACCAGGGGATCGGTCGACGAACAATCATCACTTAATGGCGCATTAATTCCAAATCTCGGCAAATAAGGAAGGATCTCTGTTCGGTCGATCGAACAAGGGGATCGGTCGACTGAACACTTAATTATCATTAAATGTTGAAGATCGAATCAGCATCAAATCTCATCGAAGATAGAAGGGAGCTGGTTTGGTCGACCGAACCCAAGGATCGGTTGACCAAACATTGACGATTCTTATAAAAGTGAAGCTAAAGGCCCGAGGCTGATTATCAGTTCTGTGTTCATTGTGGAGCAAAGCTACTGTTTGTGTGACAAGCCTACTACTCATCTCCAAGCAAGCTGCTGCTTCACCCAAGAAGTACCGACCGAGCTTCGTACTACATGTAGTGTCGATATATTTTATTTAGCTTGTCTTGTACTTAATTCAAGTAAGATAGTAGGCGTTATTATTTTACTCATCTCATTGTACGATCTGCTTCTTTCCGAAGTTTTTGGAAAGAAGAGTTTTAGTGGATTGTCAATCGGTGTGATCAAGGATCATGGGCCTTGAAGTAGGAGTCGACCTAGGCTCCAAACCAAGTAACCGAACTTCTTTACTTTTTCGCTGCATGACTTTGAGCGCTATTCACCCCCCCCCCCCTCTAGTGCAACGATCCTACATCTATGATAGACGGGAGAGCAGACTCACTTATAACTTGGTCGGTCGACACGAGAGTTTGGAGGTATGGTAAAAGACCTGAATGCCTGGGAGATTGGAGGCATGTGTATGACCTTAATACATTGGAAATTGGAGGCACAATGTATGACTTGAATTCCCTAGAGAACTGGAGGCACGGTGTATGACCCGAATGCCCTGGACTTTTTGCTGTGTTAAAGATAGAGATATATTTTAAATTTTAAATTTTAGACTATTTGTTGGGTTAGCTTCAACGGATAATCTCAAGCTATTAAATATGGATGGATAAGCTGTTTGGTATGGCTGAGCTACCGGTTGGGGCATTCTGGCAACTATAGTTGTTTCGGAGCAACTAATTGGATTTGACTTACTAGTTGGATGTTGTCCATTTTGATTACTATTGATTGGCATTTGTTTGGGGATGTCAATCGAACTTCATGTGAAGATGTCGCTAAGATTTTGATCCTTGAATTTATCGATCAGCTATTTACTTTGAGTGTATGCCCGACTCTTCCTACTATATTCTTGAAGGAGATCCTCGAGAGGAGGGTGTGGTTGATCCTTTATTGGCTTCTCTTGATTTGGCTCAAAGCCTCTTGGCATATTGATGACACTCGCTGGTAGCATGATAAGGAGACTGATGGTAGTCATAAAAATATTTATACCTTTCAGGTGGTGACCGATCCACTTCTTGCACTGCTCTATCTTTCTGGACTGGCGAGAGATTTGGGCAAGGGTTTCTAGGGTGTACCGGAGATGGTGTTGTTTTTTGATCGGCTTAACCGATCGGGCTTGAGATAGTCACCTCCTTTTTCCATGCACCTAGGCTTTTTTACATTAATGTATTTAAATGTTTTTCCCAACATGTCATCAAAGTCTTTTACGGATTTTCTGATGAGGGCTCAGAAAAATTCTCCTTCTAAAAGACCTTGGGAGAAGACGCTTATTAATATCTTGGAAGTGGCGGATGGAACATCTAGCGCCACTTGGTTAAATCACCTGATGTATGCGCACAAAAATTCTTTGTCCCTTTGCTTGAGCGTGAACAGACTCAGGCTGATCTTTTGATACCTCCTGCAACTGGCAAAATGGTGCAGGAAGGCTTTGCGAAAATCTTTGAATCAACAAATGGACCCAGCTGAGAGCCGATTGAACCATCTTTATGCTCAAGTCGGAAAGGGTGGTAAGGAACACTTGGCACTTAACTTCATCCGTGAATTGATGGAAGATGGGTGTGTTCTCAAATTTGAGTACATGGTCCTTTGGGTTGGTCGCTCCTCCATACTTTCTTATCGTTAATGGTCGGAAATGACTCGACAGTTTATCCTCCAAAATTTTTTAGGAGAACGACATACTTATCCTTTTGGAGGAGCTACTGCCCATCAGCACTTTCCTCTTTCGAATGTCTCGAGCGAGTGCATCTCTAGAAGATTATACCCAGGGTCTTTCCGCTTGTCCCATATTGTTGAATGGGGTGCGGAACAATGCCTTATGATATGCGACTGGGGAGGGCGGCACCGACAGCAAGCTGATTGGTTATGCAGGTGTTTGCATAAAGCCAGCCAAAGAAGGAGGAACTAGTTGGCACCCGGTCGATCCCTCCACTTGGGCCTCTTGCTCAGTGTGAGAGCCCACTATTGACATAGCTAGGAGTTCTGCATAGGACACCTGATTGCTACTTGTTGTTGTTGGACCAACCACTACACTCGGGCAGTTATTAGCAGTTCCAAGTCTTCCTGTGATAAGTCTAGCCCCTTCCATCCTGCGTTTTAGATTCAAATGAAGTTCTCACAAATGACGTCAAATTTGATCTTGTCTGAAAGCGGGGGAGATGGCGCGTTGGCGATGGGGCGGTGTCGAGGTGGCTTGGATTTGACCGTGTGAAGACTGTGAGCTGAAGTAAGGTGTCACCGAGCAAACTTGTGTAACAGAGATAGGAACTGGGAGAAGGAAGCATTATTCACCGGGCAAGGGAAGGGCCCCTAGCATAGACACTCCAACACTCAAGTCAAAACAGTACCGACTGAAAATGGAGAAAAAGATAAACAGTAGATGTATGTGTGTGTTATCACCTTGTAGAGTATACCTGGCCAGTGGAGAGGACCCTCTTTTAATGCCGCCTCTTATAACCTCTGCATTTATGAGGTGACAAAGAATGTCTGATGTCAGAGTATGTCGGGTGGTAGAGTATGTACAATAGTCTTCCTATAAGCGGAGGAATGTTTCATTGCATGCATATGTCAGAGTAATGACATATTCCCTGATAGGTTGTTACAATTCTCTAACAATGTTATCTCCTAGAAAAAGTCCGACCGACTCTTTAGCTGATCGGAAATATACTGGGAGTCGTGCTCCGGAGAAGAGCGGAGTTGAGACCCTAAGGTTTAGCTGGCGCTGGGACCGACCGAGTTTATGATGAGAACCTTACGTTGAAGTGAGGATCTGAGCCCCAAAAGTCCGATCAGCGCTGGTTGGGCGAATGTAAGTTGGGGATTCGGCATCCGCTCGAGTAATATGTCCAGTCTAAATTTATGTCAAGGGTTCATCTTGCACTCGGCCATTATACTTGAATATAGAGTTCGGTTCAGCTGAGCGATGTGTCTTTTGGTCTGATCGGCTAGAGCACTCGGCTGTGACACTAGATTTATTTCAGCATGGCCTTGATATAAGCTAAGAGTTAACCCTTTCTTAACTTTAATCGCCACATTAACTGACTTTTTTGACATTAAATTTAATTTGGAGGGTTCCATCTTACTCGCCCTATCAACATACATACAAAGCGTTTGTCTATCTTGACTTAGAATTATAAGGTGATTTCTTAGATAGGTTTTTTACCTAGTTATTTAGATTACCCTCCACCCAAAAAGGATACACTCGTCACCCCTTTCTGAATCAAAAAGTCTCTCGACTTACCTGCTTGATACCTCCAAGATTTATCTCGACAAGTGTCCGGCCTACCTCCTTTTGAAAATATATTGAAAAACTTAAGCAAAGGTTCTTCATTGGACCAGCAACCAAAGCAGCCAGCTTAGAGGTTTGGTTTTCATTATTTCTGTATTTTTTTTCTTTTGTTATTTTAAAAGTACAAGAACAAATGGAATAGGGTGATAAAAGATGAATATGTTTATCTTGTGCTCATGTCAATCCGTCTCAGAATTAATATGAAGGAGATAAATTATGGATAACTACTAGTCTAGATTTGAATCCCAAATCTTATGATGACAATACTTTATGTGCTAGTCACTAGACTATCCCAAAGGAAAAAAAAATGAAATATGAAGAGACGCTTGATGGATTTAAATTCTAGAGGCCTGCAATGGAGAATATTGTGTTGACGAGTGACTTCGAAAGTTGAGTTTCATTGAAGGAACCATCTTCTAAAAAATCAGCAGGAAACGTAAAATGTAATTAATTTATTATTAGAAATATTACAAAATAAAATTTTGTAAATATAAAAATGCATAGGAACTTTGAACTTGATTGATCTGTGAAAATCCCTCGAGCTAGGCTAGAAGATAAGCTCAGGGAAGATCAAGTTGAGCTAGACTTCAAGTTGTCAAAATTTTATAAATAGAGGGTAGATGATTGAGGTCAAAGTATAAAATCCAATCAAACTCTTATACTCGTGTTCGGTGCTCTTGAAATCTTAAACGTTCCAAGGAAATTGTCAGATTAGTGTAGTTGTAGAAATGTTAACACGTTGCCCATTTTCTTTGAAATAAAATATCTTTTTTATTCTGGGATAATTCTCATTATAAAAAGGGAGCGACTATAGGTGGTCCAAGAGGTAGTATGAATGTGAGATTCATTTTCACTATAGAAGAAGAGCATTCGATGCTATGGAATTTAGTTTGTAAATTTGTGAAGGGCTTCCAATGTCATATTTGTGATCGCTCTTCTGCCATCAACAGGCGGCTTCCTCTATCCATCATTCTCTCCTCTCCGAATTCCGCCACAATGAGATATGGTTTAATTGTTTGTACAATTATATTATAATTCCTACATTGATATTAGAGCGAAGTTAGGAGTCATACCATAGTTATAATTTCTCATCACAGAATATTGTATACTAATGATGTCAAGTCATGGAGGTGATTGGGCGGCAGAACCCTCTGCTCTTGTGCATGACTAATGTGTCACGGTAAACGAGCACCGACAACCGGGTCATGGTAGAAGGATGCCACAGTAGGGTCATAGAAATGCCGGTGACAGGGTCGCTGTCACTTATCGACGACAATGACGCTACAAAACAGTGTGTTGCATCGGACTACAGAATCATGACAGGATCACGATTTACACCAGAGTTGGGCTTTCGTCGTAGGGCATGCTGGCGACATAATTCTGGATCCGGCAAAGTCTCCCCGGATGGTTCGATGCTCTTGTGGCTGGCGACACATCTTTGGCAATCTCTCGCACTTTTGATTGGGCTTAGACCAGATATGATTAAATGACTAGATCTGTTCTAGTGAGTTAAATTTGATCAAATAAATTAGATTTATTCTAATGAGTCAGACTTAAATCAATGGACATTGATTTGATCAAACAGACTTGAGTTTAATCAATAAGCCTGAGATTAACTTAAATGGACTTAGATTAAACAATAATAAGCATAGGTGCAGAAGATACTTGCCTAATTAGATTAGTTCTAATGAGAACAATCGACCAAGATTGGGATCTGGAATCCCAATCGACAGGTCCAATAGGTCAGTCGACTTCGACTCCTGAAAATCGAGAAGATTTATTTTTCTTGATTAATAATATTAGTTCTATGCCTACATAAATTGAATTAAGCTAGTTTTATACTGGTTAGTTAGTTTTGTACTGACTTATTTAATTTCAATTTACAGATGACAAGGATGATTTACCACCTTGACTCGTTACAAAATGCGATGGAATGAGCTACAAGAGCAGATTTAGGAGATCAAGTATAACATTGTTTATGGAGTCAATGGACACATTGGACGGCTCGATAAATTATTTTCGAAACTTGAGTGAGAAGAGTTTCTAGTCCTGGACAATTACAAGATCTAACTTTGATGCGTTTATTGTCGGTGTATCCCAAGGTGGTAGCAGACTATGTATGAAGCACCATGAAGGACACGTCACATATTCAGAATTATGTGAGGAACGTCTTCACCATATGGATGAAGAGGATCCTAAAGAGTTTGAGGAAGATCCAAAAGAGAATTCAATTGTGGATCCGATGGAGAATCTTGAAGCTGTCTTACCTAAGATTGCCCCAAATGAGTTTAGGTTGAAAGGATTATGTTGACCACTGCACTAGTATCTGTCATAATGGGAATGATATTAGCCTGTCTAATTTATTGGAGTTATATAATTATTAATGTCGTTATGTATGAACAGTATTAGTCTGTTTAGTTAATGTCAGTTTGTTATATGTTAACAATATGCAACATGTTTATGTTAATAATATGTTCATTCATATGTTTGTTTATGCTGATTACTCCACTTGATGCATGATAAAATGGTTAATGCAATATATTCTTTGATTAGTTCATTATGAGTATAATAATTCATGATTAGTTCATGTTTAATTAATGATTTATTCATTCTATGATTAGTTCAAATGTTGGGATATATGTGATAGTATTAATAAATGTTGATTTGATTGGTTATATGAATGATGAGTGGAAATAAAGTCATCACTTGATTTTATAAACCAACTCAAATTAATATTGAGTTAATCATAAATTGCATGCATATAAAGTGCACTGAATACTAAATAATGTATTTATTTATGTTAGATCATGACAACTAAAAACATCATAGTTGAACTCAATAAGGAAGAGAAACTTAATGTGAATGACTATAAGATCTAGCACGTCAGGATACAGTATATACTTGAGGAACAAGAATTTCTAGAGGTTGCAAATTAGGTTATGGTAGAACCTATAGATGGTCCCATTACATAGAACAAACAAGATCTTAATGTCTATAAGACATGAAAGAAAAAAGGACTCCACTACAAAGGGCATATTGATTAGTTCAATAGTAGATGACCTAGCTTTTAAGTATGAATCATATCTTATGTCTCATGCAGTCTAGGTAGCCCTTAAGGAGAAATATAGTGGAGTAAGTCTAAAAAAGCTTCGACATCTGATGATTAGGTTTGACATCTACAAGAAGTGTCCGAATGTTTTCGATGGTTCAACACCTCAGGGAGATATTGAACATGATTCAGAGCCTAAAACTGCTAGTAATGAGTTGACTGGTGAATAACAGGTTCAAACAGTTATTCATTCCCTTCTAGATTCTTGTGAAACTATGAAGCAGACCCTAACTCATAGCGATAGTATTAAAACTTTCACTAATGTCTCATGTCATGTAAAATTGAAGGCAGAGAGAGTAGAATCTGCAAGGATTTCTGGATTGGCCTATGTGGTTGTCGGTTCTATTAGATCATCTAGATCCAAGTAAAAAAGAAATAGTTTAAGAAGGGGAAGGGAAAGAAGACAGGAGCTGCTATTGTAGGACAAGGTCCAATCAAGAAGAAAGGAAAGAAGTCAGGAATGAAACCTAAAAGTAAGTTGACTTGCTTTAATTGTGGCAAGAAGGCTCACTTCGTTCGGGAGTGTTCTGAGCCAAAAAAAGTAAATCCAAGTATGTCTTCTTTTCTTGAGCATTTTGTTGCTAGTTTAGTGTAGTTAGCTGATTCTTATCCTTTGTGGATTATATATTCAAGATCAACCAACCATGTAGCTCGAGAGCGAGTAACATTTGTAGAGTATCGTCGGGTATCAGCTAGCAACAAATGGATCTATGTAGGAAACAATGCAAGAGTTGACGTAAAAGGAGTCGACACTGGCAACTCAACTTTCATGGTGGTAGTGTTTTGTTTCTACATGATGTCTTGTGTGCTTCTGAAATTCGATAGAATCTTATTTCCATTATATGTCTTCTTAATTTAGGATATTGTGTTAATTTTTACAATTGATGTATTGAAACTTAAGATTGACTTAGTGTCAATTGAATATGATTTTTTAACAAATGGTTTTATGGTTCTTGATGTAGAACTAGATATCAATTATACTATTAAAGGTGTTTTTATGTTGGTGCAGAAAGCACCAGATGATCGAACCTAAGTTTTGGTTATAGTAAAGGATTTAAAGTTAAGTTGTCTTGTGATCTAACAAGCTAAACTAAGTGTGTAGGAAAGTCCTAAGTGATCTTAGGCAAAAGAAAATCTTAGCTGAGGTTAGGTAGGTGGAAGGTCCTAGCTGCAGTTAGGCAACGAAGCCTTAGTCCGGAGGACTAAGGAAAGTCTTAGCAAGACGAGGACATTAAGCGAAATCCTAGGATCATTGATTCTAGGTGGAAGTCCTGGCGGTTGCGGACACCAGGCGGAAGACTAGACACGTCGGGGATCGAACGTCCAGCAGAAAAGACTTGAAGCCTCAGATGCTAAGCAGAAGTCTAGACAGTCTGGAGGACCAATTTGGCAAAAGGTAATTTCTCCTGAGAGGAGTAGATGAGAACGCGTTCCTCGAAGAGGGAACAGTAGGCGTAGGTTCGACCTAGAGTTTCAGCGAAACTCAAAGTCAAGACTGATAGTCTAAAGACTATCAAAACTTATATTTTGTTATATATTACTGCCTGGACTAACCTTGTTTTATAGGAAAATGAAGTGGAAAAAATAGGGAGTCCAGGCACCCGGCTGCTTTCATAGAGCGGTAGCCTGGGTGAGCCTCACCCAGCTATCTATTCGCTGAGTTGGAGCCTGTTGATTGGATGGGCCTACGTCACAGTCCAGGTGTCCGAAAAGGATCCAAGTGTCCAGAACAGCCTATAAAAGCAGCATCGACCAGCACCTTAAACACATCATTCTAAGCAACTTTCGCTTCTTCATACTACTGTGAAAATGCTTCCTCGATGCTCAATAATTGCCCCGACGACCACCGCGCTAAAGATTTAAATTTTTGAGTCATCGTTATTCTTTATTTTTCTAATTAGTTGTAATCATTTAAAATTATACTTATACTCTTTACGATTGATTAGTGATTGCCCAACGAAAGTACTCTCACGTGCGGACCTTGGAGTAGGAGTCGTCACAGGCTCCAAACCA
Source organism: Zingiber zerumbet (assembly GCA_037833815.1). Lineage (NCBI taxonomy): Eukaryota > Viridiplantae > Streptophyta > Magnoliopsida > Zingiberales > Zingiberaceae > Zingiber > Zingiber zerumbet. Next base: position 5,596,892 of record JBBMJZ010000048.1, on the reverse strand, counting down.
AGTAAAAACTAGTGTTTGCGATTGTTTATTGTGTCTGTATTTCCGCTGCCTTTACTCTCTTCGATTGTTTTTAAACGAACGTGAAAGTTACGAGCGTTATTCACCCCCCCCTAATGTAATGATCCTATAATTGGCATCAAAGCGGGGCTACACTTAATCGGTACAACTATTGTTCAAGCATTTTTTTTGTCTTTTTTCCCATTTGTTTTTTTCGTTTCTCTTCATTTTCAAATTTATGCTATAAGTCTAGATTGGCCTTATAACCTCTCTTGCCAAATTTTGTCGATTCGTCAAATTCTTCTCAAGAGTGGTGCAAGACCATTCGAGCCAATTTATTATCTTATTCTCTTACCACACTACTAATCCAAGACTAAGTCTTGGAATAAGTTTCATCATTTTTATCTTTGCAAGAGTATTTTTCTAAATGCCCTACCAAGAAGGCTACAACATCGCTCATCCACCTCTCTTCTTCGACGACGATTTTGGTTATTGGAAGAGTCGAATGGAGTACCACCTCAAGACCCAAGTGGAAATGTTGATCATAATCTAAACCAAATTCACATTTCCCACCGAAGATGGAGTACTCGTCCCCTCCAACAAATGGGGCACACGAACCTGTAAGAAGATCGAAGCTAATACAAAGGCAGCCCAGACCCTTCAGTGTGGCTTAACCAAAGAAGAATTGAACCGGGTCAGCCCCTTCAACAGCGCCAAAGAGCTATGGGAAAAGCTAATTGAGCAACACGAGGGCACCTCTAACTCTAAGGTAAGCAAACAAGACTTAATTTTGAATAAGTTATACACTATTAAAATATAGGATGGTGAGTCGGCAAGTTAACTCCACGCTTGGATCCAAGACCTACTCAATGGTCTTTATGCAATTGGTCAAAAGGTAGAAAATCATGATATTATAAGGTATGCCCTCAATGTTTTTCCAAGGAACACTTTGTGGGCATCCATGGTAGATGCTTACAAAATTTCCAAGGATCTCTCTCAAATTAGGTTAGATGAATTATTTTTAGAATTTGAATTGTATGAACAGACTAATGCACTTCCAGTTGAGAAAGGTACTACGTTGGTTGCAGGTACAAGCAAGACAAAGGAGACTAAGAAAAAGTACCTAATCGAACCCGAGTCCGAAGATGAATCAGACTCAGAAGAAGATAATGAAATTACTACTGAACTCGTGAACCTAGTTCGGAAGCTATGCAAGAAAAAAGGGGTTCACCAAAAGAGAGATCAAGAAGGTGATCCAGTCAAAGATGGCACAACCAAGTCCAAAAGCTAAGTCCGAAGTCATTTGCTACGGCTGCAACAAAAAGGGACATATCAAGGCAAACTGTCCAAACCAGAAGGAAACAAAGAAGCAATGGAAAAAGAAGGCGCTACAAGCAACGTGGGATGAGTCTTCTTTAGAAGACTCGGACAAAGATTTTAGACAGACAAGCCTCCTCGCACTTCCAACCCAAGAACAAGTCATCGAGTTTGAATCTGAGATAGAATCGGAAGCTAAGTTCGAGCGAAGCCATGAATCCACATCTGGTTCAAAAGGTTTCCAATCCACTATAAGAATTTCCTTAATTAGATCTCATAACCTGATCTCATATTTGTCTAGAAAACTGGCTAAGTCCAACCTCTGGGTTAAGTCACTCCAAGAGGAGGTCAAAGCCCTCAAGGAAGTGATTAACCCAAGCTCCTTGACTGAATCGATTCAAGCTGAAACTTCAACTCAAGTCCAACAACTTGACTTAATTCTTGGGAAATAAAAAGGTCGTATAAAACCAATCCAGACTTGGATATAAGGCTAAACGTAAATTTAAATCCTACATGTCTCTTGTTAATCGAACAAATAGTAAAATGGTCAAAGCATGAGTCCCTAAGTCTAACTTGGTTAACTAAGTTGGACTTGATCAATATTGGATGACAAAGATCAAATCCACTATCTTGATAGGCCTTATTGAGGATATGATCCAAGGAGAGCCAACAGAAAGACTATCTTTATTATTAAGTAAATTTGTTTGATGTATGATTCAGTGTTTTCCTTATACATGCTTAGATTAGGATAGATAAGGATTTAAGCTTGATAGACACTTGATCAGTTAGACCAAGGATTCTCATAAAGAAAATTCAATATTTAATTTCTTTAAAAGACTTTATCTAGACGTGGTTGTTCTTCCGATATCTAAGAAGGTCAAGTGTCTTGCCATAGCTTGGAAGCCAATTATTGAAATGAATGTTTAATTAACTAACTGTTAAATCTTAATCTAACTCAAATGTAAATCAATCCTTAGATGAATCTAAATTGAAGATTAAAATTAACCATCTCATAAAACCCATAAGATTCTCTAATTGATAATATAAAAAATGGTGAGATGAATTTAGATTAAATAAAAATTAGTAAAATCAAAATGAGATTAAACTTAAAATTAATTAAATCTAAACTAAATTAAATCTAACCAAAACTAACTTAAACCTAAATTAAATATAACCAAAACTAACTCAAATCCAAATTAAACTAAATTAAATCTAACCAACACTAACTTAAATCAAGATTAAACTAAATTAAATCTAACTAAAACTAACTTAAATCAAAATGAAACTAAATTAAATCTAACCAAAACTAACTTAAATCAAAATTAAATCTTACCTAAACTAAATTAAAACTAACCTAAATTAAACTAAATTAAATCTAACCTAAACCAAATTAAATGTAACCTAAATTAAACTTACATTAAATCTAAAACTAAATTCAATCTAACCAAAACTAAAACAAATCGAATTAACCTTAAATCTAATTAAACTTAAGTTAAAATTAACCATCTCACAATCCCTCATAGGCATAATATGATTGACAATCTAGACTAGTAAGATGAAAAATTAAGGGGTTGAACTCAATCAATCTATTTTATAATTCTTCAAAATTGAATCCAAATCAAATACTTTATGTGTAGGAACATAATGATTTAGACCAATAGAAGTTGAATAGTGGATGCTCTAGACACATGATTGGAGATCGATTGAAGTTCACTAAGATAAAACTCAAGAACTTAGGGTCGGTTGTATTTTGCAACGACTGAAAACTTAAGGTAATCAGAATAGGTAATATTGAACTAACTTCTGACTTCATTATTCAAAGAGTCTTATTAGTTGAGAAATTTAAGTTCAATTTACTTAGTATAAGTCAACTGTGTGACTCTGGCTACTTAGTAATATTTTTTGACTGCATGTTTAATCAAAAACATTGAAAACCCTGAAATTACACTTAAGGAAATTAGAAAAAAAAAATATTTACATAATTGACCTACCAACCTCCTCGCCAAAGTGTCTTTTGACATAACAAGAAGAAATCAAGTTGTGACATAGAAGATTGAGTCACACTCACATCAAATTTATTTCAAAAATGGGTCAAAATAGCTTAGTTAGAGGTCTACCTAAATTAAAAATTTTAGAAAATATAGTTTGTAATGCTTGTTAATAAGGTAAATAAACTAAGTCAACCCAAAAATGAACAAACCTAAATTGAACTAACTCAATACTTGAGCTCCTACACTTTGACCTATTTGATTCACACAGAGTCATGTCACTAAGCAAAAATCAATACTGATTAGTTATAATTGATGATTACTTAAGATTTATTTGGGTAAATTTTCTAAAAACCAAAGATGGAACTTTTGAAATCTTTAACAATTTTTACAAACTAATAGAAAATGAGAAAGATACAAAGATTAAAAGAATTTAAAGTGATCATGGGGGGAATTTGTAAATCATAGGTTTAATAAATTTGGTCAAACTAATGGATATAGTCATGAATTCTCATGTCCTATAACCCCCCCCCCCCCCAACAAAATGGTCTAGTAGAATGAAAAAATAGAACATTACAAGAGGGTGCTAGAACTATGTTAAATGAATATAACCTAAGTAACCAATTTTGGACTGAAGCAATAAATATAGCATGTTATATTCAAAATAGAATACTAATTAATAAATTTCATAATAAAACTCCTTATGAAATCTATTACAATTAAATATCCAATCTAAATTATCTAAAAGTTTTTAGATGTAAAGTACATATATTAAACACTAAGGATTATTTAAGCAAGTTTATACCAAAATCTTCAACTGACATCTTTTTAGGGTACTCCACAACTAGTAGATCTTATAAAGTCTTTAACAAAATACTCTAAAAGTTGAAGAAACAACAAATGTGATTTTTTATGAAGAAAATAACCTACCAAATTTAATTAATTAAGATAGTAATCAAAATATAAAAAATATAGAAGATGATGAAGATAATCAAATTAAACCTAAACTCAGTGAATCAGAAGAATCAATTGTTGACCCTAACATAAGACCATCTAGGGTTAGATCTAACCACCCAACTGACCAAATTCTGGGTGACCTAACTCTAGGAGTTTGAACTCGATCATCTTATAAAAACCTAAGTTAAATAGATCTTATTTCCAAAATTTAACCTAAAACTATTCAAGAAGCACTATCTGACCCAGATTGGATAATTGTGATACAAAAAAAACTAGCTCAATATGAAAGAAACTGTTGGAACCCAAGGTTATTTTGATGTGATCAAACAAGTTAAGTTAGGTCCTGTGGTATTTTGACCATGTGTCTAAGTGTGCAGGAACTTAAGAGCACAGGAAGTCGAGCGAAAGATGCAGCTAGTAAGAAGGACGGTACGGGATAGAGTCGATGGGCTCGGTACATCTAAGGGACGAGGCGATGCGAAAGAGTACACCGGCGGACGAGAAGGAAGCATGCGGTGTTTCCGAGGGATGAGAAGCCGAAGCGGAAGATTGCTCGAGGAGCAAGAGACACAGCTAGCTAGAAGGTTGGCACGGGAGAGAGTCGACAGGCTCGGTGCGTCTGAGGGATGAAGAGCTATGGATGAGTACGCTAGCGGACAAGAAGGAAACATGCGATGATTTCGAGGGACGAGAAGTCAGAGCGGAAGCCTAGTCAAGAAGGCCGGAAGTTGAGTTCGGGTGAGCCCTATTCCGGATAGCTGAGATCACCCAAGCGAGCGGAGCTGGAGCGGAAAACCCGAACTTAGGTTAGCATAATTGGAGCAGAGGGCCCGGACTGAAAAATTCAACGGGGTTGACTTTGAGGGTCCGGGCGCCCAGAATGAGTTTCTATCCACTTCAACGTGGATGTTGACCGTTGCATTGGGGATAAGATTTTATCCTACTCCAGGCACCTAGAACCCTTCCAGGTGCCCTGACTAAGGCTATAAATACAGCCTTGGTCCAGAAGCTAGAGATCAACAAGCACTTCTGCATACAACACTTGTACGAGCTTTAGTTTCCATTTAGCTTCATCTTTCTGTGTTTCATTGTTGCAAAGCGGCTTCTCCACCTGAAGGAAATTGTTAGTGCATTAACTTCCTTGGATTAACAATCTCCCCGGTTGTAACCAAGTAAAACTGTGAGCCTTGTCCTTTTTGGTTTATTTCGTTATTTCATTCTATACAAGTGTTCTTTTAAAGTCAAAGAAGGGTTTTTTGATTTTTTGCAGGGTTATTCAACTCCCCTTCTAGCCGGTCACCCGGGCCCAACAAGTGGTATTAGAGACAGGACACCTCAGAAGGACTAACCGCCGACTAAAACAACGAGATGGTCAGTGCTAACATCTATCCACCAACATTCGAGGGAGAGTTCGCGTTTTGGAAGCGACAAATGGAGGTTTATTTTAAAATCAATTTTAATATTCATCTAACAATGATATATGGTTTTGAAATGCCCAAAAGCAAAGAAGGAGAAGAACTTGAGGAGCATTAATGGACTGACAAGCAACATAATGATATTATGGTAAATGGTAAGGCCGAGTCTAGCCTTCTGAGTGTACTACCTGCCCAGGATCTCGACAGAGTTGAAAAATATAAAAGTGCAAAAGAACTTTGGGAAAAGTTCTTGAAGCTCTATGAAGAACTATTTGAAGTTGAATCCAACTCCTCGATGGACACCGAGCTGTCGTCAGAAGAGTCTGAGACCAAGGAAATTGTCGGGACAACCATAACAGCCGAATTCCATCCTGAGGACATAGAAAGCTCATCGCAGATGAGCATTGATGAAGGGGGAGAG
>JBBMJZ010000048.1:5555804-5571153 GCA_037833815.1 Zingiber zerumbet | reverse complement strand
AAAGGAAATTTCTATAATTTAAAATTTATCTTTTCAACATGTGGATGATTTACAAATAAGGAAAGTTTTTACCAAAATTAAAATCATCCTTTTAATCTACAAATAAGGAAAGAGATTTAACTCTTCTCTTAATCTTTTGTAGAAACTTATAAAAGAAAATATTTTAATTTTTAAACTCTCTTTTAAATCATATCTTCCACATAAGAAAATTTTTAAAATTAAAATTCTTTTTTATTTTAATAGGGTCGGCCACACCTAGCTTGAACTCAAGCTAGGGCCGGCCACAATCAATCCCATTTAAACTTGATTTGGTCGGCCCTTGCTTGGGCTCCAAGCAAGGCTTGGCTGGCCACCTTTAGGTGGGTAGGAAGGTGGATATAGGTGAGTATAGTACTCTATAATTAAGAGGCTATGATAGGGACCGAGAGGAGGAATTGGTTTTGGTCTCACGATGAAATTAAGCATCCTGTGTTCGCCCCGAACACACAACTTAATTTCATCAATAATAATTCATTCCACTTAATTTTATTTCCACTGTGTTAACTCCGATTGATTCAACTACTTCATTTACTATCTACTTATTTTTTAAATTCATAATTCTATTCAAACCACCCCCCTCCCCAACCGAACTCTAACATTAATTTTGATCCTATAATTTAGTATCAGAGCAAGCTGAGCTGATAGAAACTAGGAAAGCTTAGGTAGTTGCATGTCTAGGCTAGGCCAAAAAGTTTCCCTACCTGATGCATCAGTTAAGTTGAACTAGCCAAAATTATCTTACCTCGCTCTAAACTAGTTAGATCAAGGAATTATATTAATGTTGATTTAACACTAGGTTCTTAAGTTAGCTTTGTCTTGGAAGTGGTCGTTGTTCCAATACTCAATAAGACCGTTGTATCTCACCATGACCTAGAAGTTGATTTAAAATACTCTTGCTAAATTTGCTTAAAGAAATACCTGAATCTAACATAGGACGAACTTTGAGCCCTGAATTAGGGATAAATAGTTATTTGATTATTAATCTGAGCCTAGCACATACTTAAATCAAAACCCTAACTATAATCATACTAAGCTCAAACCAAACTCATATCCTATCAAGCCTTAATACAACTTGAACAAATTTTTACTTTTGAGATATGTCTTTGCAGGAAAGCTACATCACAACCCGCCCTCCTTTTTATGGTGACAAAAGTTTTGTCAATTAGAGGGAAAAGGTTGAAGACATTCTTAAAACCAACCCAGCATACTCGGAAAGTATCCAAAATGGAATTGATTTACCAAGAGACACAAAAGGTGAGCTATGTAGGTTTGAGTCATGGACAAGCAACATAAAACAAATAGCTTAGTCAAATGAAAAGTCAATGAATATAATTCTTTACCGTCCAACTTATTCCCAACTTTAGAAAGTCAGATAATTTAAAGATGAAAAAGATCTTTGGGAAAAAGCCAAGTGTTAAAAATAAAGAAGTTGAACCTAAACAAGTAAACTGCATCAATCTTATGGCTCATTAGATTTCGAGGACTCAACCAATGAAACTAAACCTGACTCAAAATCCAAGCTTAAATCAGAACTTGAGCCCAAGTTAGAATATGGATAAGTCAAGTTAAAAATAATTGAGTTAGGTAACATCCATTTAAATTTAAATTTATTTATTGAGGAAAAATTGTATGTTGAAAATTCCTTCTCTAATTTGTTTTTCATGAATAAATTGTTAAATACTAGCTATAAAGTAAAATGTCCTTTAACTAAGTACATTGAAGAATCAAACTTAACCGTATTAGAAATTTAAAAAGATGACATGTTCACACTTAACCTAGCTTATTACTCACACAAGTGTCTACAATGTACAACAAGAAGACATTTTTGGACAAAGTAAGAAAATCAATCATAACCATTTAGGATATAATCCATATTGGATCCCCAAATATCATGTTCATTATGTGGATCCAACTCATATTAACTCTAGCTCAAACCTAGGAGAAGATAGAAACTTTTGGACAAAAAGAAATAAACCTCCAATTTAGGGGGAGTTAACTTGTAGTTTTACTCAAACTAGGATTTAGGTCATGTTTGGTTTAGCTTGTTTGACTTATTTTGACATGTCTAATGTTGACTTCTTTTAACTTTAAAGTTAAACTTAACTTCAGATGTTGATACTTAGTTTATTTGACAAGATACATGATTATATATTTTATTTTTACTTGATCTCATTTAATTTCATAGCCACTTACCTACTTGGCTTCACTTAATCTCATTACTTACATTCATTTAAAAAGATTTAAATTACTCACTTAAAAGCTGCTTAATTTATGCACTAGTTCATTCAAAGTCTAAGTAAGTGACTATTATTTTATTCAGGTTATATACTAGCTCATTTGTTTACCTACTCTTTGTAAGCTATAATCATCATTGTTCAAAGATTTCATGATCATTAAGCATACTATGTTTGACTTATTAGATATTTGAGCCTACTTAAGATGATTCGAAGCCTATCGCTTACTTAAAGCTTACTTATCTACATGACCAGTCAAAAGCCTATTAATTATTCAAGTCATGTCAGTTAATTATCATTTGAAAACCTAAGTTATAAAGTCTTGTTATAAATCTGATGCTTACATGCTTGATTAATTCTTAGACTTGGCTTGACTTAAATGAACTTGCATTGACTTGTCGTGACTTTTAGTTGACTAGTTTTAACCTTTATGTTGACTTGGAGAATGCTTGATCTTATTTTGCAATATTACTTATGTTGGCTACTCTATTTGCAAGTCCTACTTAATTACTAAATGTCTTTAGTTTACTTACTTTCAGAATTCATGTGACTTCAAAGTTATTAAGCTTACTTGACTTAAATTCAAGCTTATTAATTCATCACCTATCTAATGTCATTGAACCTTATTTATCTAACTATTCAAAATGCTTCTAAAGTCATGCAATATTGCTCATTATTTTAAACATTTACTAGTTAACATACTTGTATGGCTTTATTTGTCGACTCTGCTTGACTTCTTGTTTGACTTATTTAGTTTATCTCATTGAAGTTTAACTTGAACTCTATTTGTAGTTGCTTTATCTAAATTCATTTACTTGATTTACTTAAAATTATACTATTTCTTTATTTGCTCTATTTTTATGATTTAACCCATTTTTTATATATGAAAAAGAGGGAGAAAAAGAAAATGTCAAAGTATAAGAAATATTTTAGATTAAAGTATAAATTGTTTTTGGTTAAATTATAAACAATTATTTTCTTTAAATTAACTTCCAAATTTAATTCGTTATATGATTAAGGGAAGCAATATTTAAGGGGAGGGAATAAATTGAATCACATATGATTGCATTTTCTTTCAATTATTTTATTATACAATGAATATACAACTTATAATGATTTATTATTGACCATTTTTTCTTAACTTTAGCTTAATTTTTATACTATCAAAAAGGAAAAAATTATTAGTGCTAGGTATACAACATATAATTATTAGTGCTAGGTATACAACATATAACCCATAGCTTTGATAAATGACTAAAGTTAAAGTTAAAGTTAAGTTAGTTATAATCTAACCATTTATGTCAAGTTTGTAGGTGTAGGATACTTGATAAGGGACAACATCCTATTGAGTGAAGCTAGGTATCATCGAAGTCCTAGTTAGTGTAACTAAGCAGCTGAAGTCTTGGTTGGAAACTAAGTAGGTAAATTCCTAGATGGAGACTACGTGAACATGTTCAAGTGATTAACTCTTGGTAGACAAATTCCTAGATGGAGAGACTAGGTGACTCAAGTTCAAGAGATTAAAGCTTGACTGATAAATTCCTAACTGAAGGCTAGGTGAATCAACTCCAAATGATTAAGGCTTTATAGATAAATTCCTAGATGGAGGCTAGGTGACTCAAGTTCAAGTGATTAAGACTTGACAGACAAATTTATAGCTGGAGTTAGGTGAATCAACTCTAAATGTGTGGAATCAATTGGGATCTGATTGTTTGGAAAAAATGTTCAAGTGTGTGAAGTCAACTAAAAGTTGATCGCTTGGGAAAACAAAACTAGAATAGTTATATCTAGTAAAGTAAGTGTGAATAACTTTACATTTTATATCATACTCATTATGTGTAGCCACTATAGGGAAGCATGTTCGATGGTTCTAGACAATCGGATGGAGTCCGGGAGTGATTGGCTAGTGTTAACTCTCAACAAAGGGATTTTAGAGTGTTTAGTCAATTGTGATTAGGCATACGGGTGACTAAATAACTTCCAGGGAATCGAGAGATGACGTTATCAGTAATCCGAATAAGGCGGTTATGATGAAGTTTGACCTCTACCCAGGTGACCAGAGAGTGTACGGGCGACATGATAGATTTTTTAATGTTATCTTACGGATAAAAGTTACAATTGCGTCAGCACCTCTACAAGAGACTAGGAGGGATCCAAGTGACTGGGGGAGTCATATATAAGGAGTTTTGAGGCAGATCTTGGAAATGACTTATTCACCGATCTCTTAATCTCTTGTGCTCATGCTTTAAGTACTCCTTCGCCTTTTATGCTACAACACATTTCAACTTGTGCTTCTTTTCTGATCTTGGAAATATATTTTTTTTTGTTTTAGTGTTGTCTCATTTGTTTTTATTGTACTTAAAACTTTTTAGATTTTTTTTCAGTAAGGTTTCTCCACCTAAGAGAAATTACAAACAAGAACCATATTTTATATCTGCTACATATCTATTCTTCTTTCTTGGTTGATCAACTTGCATGCTTAAAACTTTTAGCTAAATTTATTGCCTTGTCTTACTTAATTGAATTAGTCTAAGTTAATTTTATTTTTGCTATGCTAATTTTGATTGATTCAACTGCTTTATTTACTATCTACTTATTTTTAAAATTCGTAACGCTATTCACCCCCCCTTCTAGCATCGATTTTGATCCCATAACTGTGAATAATTATAATGATTGGAGATATTGAACATGCTCTTGACATAATAGTCATTATTAGGGATTATAAATATTTATATTAATATAAATTATTTAATCTTGGATAAATGTAAGATATTGATGTTTCTAATTTATTTCAATGAGCGGTAATATATAGTGTGACAACTTTCTTAGTTTTAATTGCTTAGTATGCTTATTGTCACACAAATTATTTTTTATTAAGTATAAATGAGATGTTCTTATATATTCTTTGTGGCTTAACTTGGAGGAGTGAGAGATATTGGTAGTGGATGACAACTACACATGTAGTTGTAATAACTCCCCACGTGAAGTTGGAAAAACTACCAATTTCTGTTTTATAAATGCATCCAAGTACAGAGAAGAAAGAGGACAAAAAATACTAAGAGATGAACATTCAATCATGGAGGGATTTGGCTCGTGAGATTTTCAAGTGGTGATTCTCATAATCTTCCTGGTGACGACAGACACAAACATCTAAAAGAATGGACATCACATTTGTGAGTTTTTATTACCTTGTTTGAGTTTCCAAGAGCCATCTATCCCATTCTTTTGCAATACAACAACCTTCCAACTTGATCTCATTAAGCTACAAGTTTTTTGATCCAACTTATTAAGCTCTTGCACATTTAGCACATATATCAAAAACATAAAATAAATCTAATTAAAACTCAACCATCTAAAATTAACTTGCTAAAATTTAATCACCTAGAGCATGATTCCACCAACAAGAGTTACTAATCTAATTGTTGTGAGGAGTTGATTAGCTATTAGATTCAATTGGGTTGATATAACATGCTAAAATTTTTAATATTGTCGGTATACATTTAGGATGGCATATAGTTTGTTAGTGCAATTAGCCTCAAGAGTTTTGATGTTTGACAATATACCTAAGTCTGGTTAGTTTGACTAAGGGTTTATCTAAATAGGACTTAATGTTTGGAAGAGAGAAGTCTAGTCAGGACTAGATGACTAGCAAAAGTCCTAACTTAGTTAGGTAAGGGTAAGTTTTAGTGAGTGAAGGTAGACAGTGAAAATCCTATGGGATGGTAACCTTAGATGGTGGAAGTCCTAGTGAGTGAAGCTAGATTTTAGTGAGTGAAACTAGGTGGTGAAAATCCCAGGAGGTGGTAGCTTTAGGTGGTGGAAGTCCTAGTGAGTAAAACTAGACCCTAGTGAGTGAAGCTAGGCAGTGGAAATCCTAGGGGGAGGTAACCCTAGGTAATGGTAAGTCTTGGATGTTGTCCAAGCATGAAGCCTAGTAGGTCGGGTAGACTTATAGGAGTGCGACTTGATCCTAAGGGATTGACCCTTAGGTGGTAGATTTGGAGGAGGGACCTCTAAGCAAAAGGTAAGTCTAGTGGGTCAGGTAAATTTACATATATAGGCTATATTGCTTATTTATGTTTGTATGGTTGTTTTGCAGGAACCTAGAGCTAGAAGCAAAACAAAGAGTAGACAAATTCAAATGGGTGAACTAGACTTAACTTGGGTCGAACCGAACCTAAACCAGTTTAGGAGACTGAATCAACGGTTCAGTAAATCGGCTGGGTTTGGTCTAGATTGCAAGTTGTCAGAAATATTGACATGGAAGATGATGTGGAAAAAGATCATCTTTATGATTTGGATCAGGATGAGGATAAGCTAGATGATGTGAATAGAGATAAGGCTTTATCCAGATATAGTTTCATCCAGATAAGAGTTATCCAAATAAGGATATGATTCAACTCAATAAAAGGAGATGAAGACTCTACGTTCAAGGCACTGATGCTTAATCCTACTCTTCATCTCTGCACTTAGAAAGCTACCCCTACAAAGCTTTGCAACCAGGAAAGCTCTAGGGGGTGCACTGTGCTCAGGACTTCCAGATCGGCCATCATCTTTTGTTAAGTTTGCTTATTACAAGTTATACTTAATTTATTATTTCTTGTACTTGTATCATAAACGGTAAGACAGGGATCTCTGTCTTAGGAAAGTTTTCGGAAAGGAGACCACTAGTGGACTTGCGCATGTGTGTGTAGGCCTTGGACGTATGACCCTGGGGGTTGGGAACCAAGTAAATCCTACGAGTATTTTTTTCCCGTACGTTATTTTATATTCCGCTACTACTAACGACCTTGATAGAAAGAATGAACAAACTAGAAAAGAAAGCAACAAGTCGAGATTCACCTCAACTGCACCGATTCTACAATTGATATCAGAGCAGGAGACTATGATTGGACTAACCATCGACAGAGCAAGTAGACTATGAATTGAGGGGGAGAAGGATAAAAATGTAATTTTATTTAATGTCAAATATTAAATTATATATTATATGCTTCAAGTGTAGGGAGAGTGGACACTATAAAAATAAGTATTCTACTCGTAAGAATCGAACGCCACCACTAGTAGCAAATGAGGAATAAATGCCCAGAGTTCGGAGAAGCAAAGATCACATTAAATGTTTCTAACTGCTAGGAGTTCATACACTACAAGAACCATTGTCCAACAAGAAAAATTACGAAAAAAGTTAGTAATTTTATATTTCATGCAAATCCGATTATTTTCAATCGTAGTGTATTTGAAAATAGGTCAATACATTTACATAAAAATATTATTTCTAAAACTACCCCTATGCATGATAATTTAGAGAATAATTTTTTGTAATAAATTAGATAATATTGTGGATGATAAATTAGATTTAAAATTTTTGAATAGTTTTGATAATTTGAAATTTAATTTAATTAATAAAAATATTTATGTAAAAATGTTAAATTCCTATAATTACGATAATTAAAAACTAAATTTAATTAATAAAAATATTAATATTAAAAATTCAAATATAATTAATCAAGATAATTCTAGAAATAATTTGACTAATTTAAATATTAATAATGATCAAGATAAAAATAATTTAAATAATGATCAAGATAAACTTAATAACTTAAATTCGAATCCTAAAAATTTTAATCCTAAAAATTTAAAATGAAGCATTAAAAATTCAAAAATAATTAAAATTATTAAAAACTCAACTAAAGAAAATGACTACGTCAATATTGATGATATTGATAAAATACATAATAAAATATTTAATTCAATAAATCTAAAGAAACATAAAAAAAAAAGTTAATCTAAACAATTCAAATCTAAGTAATAAAATTAATTCATGGTTAATTAAAAATAAGAAAGAATGATGTAGTTTGAAAAATTCAAATAACTTAATTAATAATCATGATAAAGCTAACCTAATAAATATCAATAATTCAACCAACCATGATAAAATTTTAATTAATTCAAATTCTGATCTTAAAATTTTAATAATTTAGAATTAAATAATTAATTAATTAATAAAGATAATCCTAAAAATAATTTGATCAACTCTAATCCTAAAAATTTGAAATTAAATATCAAAATTTTAGAAGATAAAACATCAAATCTTAACAACATGAATTTTCATCTTGATTATGATTTTTTAAATAATAATTATAAAACTCCAAACAATAATTCTAAAAATTTAATTAATAATACTGATAATTTAAATAATAATTCTAAAAGTTCAATTATTTATTCTAGAAATTTAATTAATAATTCTAGGAATTTAATAACTAATTCTGAAAATAATAATTCTTAAAATTTAATTATTAACTCTGAGAATTTAATTAATAAATCTAAAAATCTAGATAAATTAATTAATAAAAATATTTAAAATTTAAAAATAAATTACAAGATAAATTCAAACTTTAGACTTAAAAAATTAGGAATATTTAGTAAAGAAATTGACTAAATTAATCTAGAACTAGATAAGATTACATGAAATCTTAATAAAATTTTTAATCTATTTGATTAAAATAATTCAAATTTCAACTTAATTAACATTTCAACTAAACAGAATAAACTTAATTTGAATAAATCAAAGTTATTTAATAATTCAGAATTTAATGTTAAGTTAATTAATGATCAAGATAATCTTAAAGATACACATTCAAAAGATAAGATAAATTCTAATCTTACAAATTTAAATTTAAAAATGTTGAACTCAAAAATCCAAAAATCAAATATACAAATTTTAATTATACTAATTCAAATGTTAATGTTAAAACTGTAAATATAATTAATTATAATAAAGTACCCATTAATTATGAAACAATAATTAATTCATATCTTGAAAATTCAAAATTAAATCTTAAAAATTTAGGAAATAAAAATTCAAATATTAATAATTATAATATAATTACAAACAATTTGAACCTAATCAATTATAATAATTTACAATTTAATTATGAAATAATGAATAATAAATTAAAATTTAAATATAAAAATTCTAGAAATAGAATCTATTAATTTTTACAAATTAACCTAAAATGAATAATAATAATAATAATAATAATAATAATAATAATAATAATAATAATAATAATAATAATAATAATAAAAATAATAGTTTGTTATATTCAAATCAAATGATAAACTCTAACTTAAATACAATAATTTGAAATTAAATCTTAAAAATTTAGATATAATTATTAAAACAATATTCAACAATCAAGATAAAACTAATCTAATGGATTAACTAACTAAGATAAATTTTTTATTAATAATTAAAATAAATCTAAATATAATTTGATTAATTTCGATCTTAAGAATACATTAATTTAAAATTAAAACAAAAAAATTTGAAAATTTAGAAGACAAAAGTAAAATTTTAATTATAATTTAAATACTTTAACTCTCTATAATAAATCTATAAATTCAAGATTAAAATTCAAAATTAATTTCAATAAACCAACAAATTTTAAGAAGTATAAATTCAAAAATTACATCAAAATTAATTATGAAACTAATTAGTAAATCTTACTTAATGAAACAATTAAAATAATTAAAATATGTTAATGTGGGTTGACACATTCGTGGATTCACATGAAATGTATTAAATCGAAAATTTGATGCATCCTTATAAATCAATTATAAATTGCTTAACTTATTTGACACATGCATACTTGCCATGTATATCCATTATTAAATGTTAATTTATAGATAAATGTCATTTCATTTATACTATTATTTTCACTTAATTTAGAATGATTAAGGATTTAGGCTTGATCGATACATGATTAGTTAGACTAAGGTTCTAAAAAAAAAGTTAAATATTCAATTTCTTTAAAATACTTTGTTTAATAGTAGTTGTTGTTCTAATACCCAAGAAGACCTCATGCCTCACCATAGTTAGGAAGTTAATTATCGAAATGGATATTAAACTAACTAACTTTTAAACCTTAATCTAACTCAAGTGTAAATCAATCCTTAGCTTCCAACTTAAATTTTAAATCTGATAAAACTGACAAAACATCTCACAAAACTCATAAGGGTACCCTGATTAATTGTGCTGAAACACTTAGAATGAGTGAGATAATAAGGACTATTAAATTAAAAATATTTTGAATTTTTTTTTAAAATTCATAGAAAATTTTCTAAAAATTATTTTCAAATGAGTGATTTAACCTAATAATATTTTAATGAATTTCATGCTTGATTAGGTGTATTTATATATAAATTTAAAAAAAATCTATATACTTGCAAAATATAGATTGTTGATAAATACTTAGAAATCAATGTCCCAAAGTCAAAATTAGAACCTAGTCCCCTAGACACTTAGGTAGACTTCCTTGCCCTCCCTCCATTTCCGTAGGGCCGGCACTAGGGGGGCCGCTAAGGTACCAGATCTACCTTTAGGTAGACTTCCTTGTGGTCAACAAGGATACCCATGATATGTCAGGTTAAGGGGAGATGTTTTTGAAAATTTTAAAGAAATGTGTTTGAAAAATCTTCTAAAAATTTATTTTTGTGAAAAATATTTAAAAATCTAGCATTTGAAAAATTGTTTTGAAAAATCTATAAAATATTTTGAAAAATCACTTTGAAAAATTATCTTTTGAAAAATATATTTTAATTGTTCTTTTAATTTGGATCGACCCCTAGACATATAAGCAGTCTTCCTTGTAATTAACAAGGAGTCCTAAGGATGTGTCAGGATAATGGAGAGTCCATATAAGAACAATTAAAATATATTTTTCAAAAAGGAGATGAAGGCTCTATATCCAAGACACTGATTCTTAATCCTACTCTATGCTCAGAAAGCTACGGTGCGAAGCTTTGCGACTAGGGAAGCTCCAGGGGTGCGCTGCACTCAGGACTTCTAGATCGGCCGTTATCTTTTGTTTGGTTTGTTTATTACAAGTTGTCCATAATTTATTATTACTTCTATTTGTATCGTAAATTGTAAGGCAGACTTCTCCGCCTCCAGAAAGTTTTTGGAAAGGAGACTACTAGTGGACTTGCGCTACAATGTGTAGGTTTTGGACGTACTGACCCTGGGGGGTTGGGAACCAAGTATATCCTGTGAGTATTATTTTCTCATACTTTATTTTATATTCCACTGCTACTAACGATCTTGATAGAAAAAATAAACAAAATAGAAAAGAAAGCGACAAGTCGAGATTCACCCCTCTCTCTCTCTCTCCCGCACCAATCCTAGATACTTAACTGTTTTTTATAATCAAAATCACAATTTGGGGACCATAACATATAATACAACATAACATTATATGAATTAGTTATGGGGATGATAGCATCAATGAGATACTTATTAGAGCAAAATGTAATATGCTCATCCCAAAGGTCCAATATTATCGTTTCCATAGTAAGATATAGCCAGATAAATCACACGGATATTTTATTCTTACACAACAACCCTTTATACGAGGGAGATCAGACACATAACGAAATATTTTACATCAATTAGAAATTGACCATAAGATTTATTAAAAAAATACCCCTACAAATACCAACTACGTAATCCTGTGAGAGCTCAATGATATACTTATGAATGATGGATCTTTTGTCAAGATCTTAGTCTACTATATTAGAAAGGCTGAGCTCATCTGCTTCTAATAGCCACATTTTTCCTTACTATGGCTTCCCTAAAGAATTTAATATTTTCTTATATCTTCTAATCATATTTTTCATATATAATTAAATATACATAACTATTGTGATACTCATGTTTTTTGTTGTCTATAAAAATTTGGTAGTAAATATATTCAATTTAATTATTTGATTTGTGAAATGTTTCCATTAGTTTTAAAATCTCTTCTAATTTGTGTGTTTTGTTTTGACTTTGCAATATAATGCTATGTAGAGACCCATTGTAAGTTATAATTGACCAAAATCTTTCTTGCGCATACAATATATCTTCACATCCAACAACTAATAAATTATGAATCTCTCTCTCTCTCTCTCTCTCTCTCACACACACACACACAGATATTTTAAATTATAGAGAATATTTTTTCAGCCAAGAAATAGAATTGTATAATTTGGATGACCCAGAAATATCATTTTCGTTATCAGCCAAAGGATCAGGAACACCATCACCTCTTTAATCCTATTATTATGTTCCAATAGTACAACTAATTTTCTTCTACTTTCATGAGTAATATTGATAATGACAGACTAAATAGGTTAGATCCTTAAAAGAACCTTGATAAAAAAACCATCACTTGACATGGTCTTAGGGGTCTAAATGATGTATGCACATTAGCTTGAGAGGATTATCCATTCTTAAGCTTTCGAGTAAGATATTCACCTGTTAAAAATCTAAAGATACTAATTACTAGTCATTTAGTCTAATAGTCCAACTAAACTTAAAGTACTTTTTATCAAAAGTTGCACTATTAAAAGGGCATTTTTTTAAAACTTTATTCTAAATGAGAAATTATCACTTATCTAATACGATGCAGTGGGTGAATGGGTTGTACTAAGGTTGGGCATAGTATGAGCTCGTAGAACCCATTTTCTCTTGTGTTCCTGAACCGACAAAATTCTAAACCGGTCATGTCAAGCACAACTCAAAAAAAGACTTCGCCTTGCCAATACAAGCCTAGACCCAAGTGAACCGTGTCAGTTTGAAGGGCAAACACAAGCCACTAGCTGTGGTTCCCTGTGTTAGATCTAGTCCTATGTCAATCTAGGTCCACTAACTATAATTAGCACCCAGTCTAGACGGGTTGGGTGGTCCAAGTCAATAATGACACAACCCAAGCTATGCTGTGTCATCTTGAACCCTGGACAATTTAATCCATTAACACTTATATGGTTTAGTCACTTCATGAACAAAGATAAAATAAATAAAAACAATATGTTTTAATCAAAATAAGTATGTTGAAGATTGATGTTATTGTTCACCGCATATTCCTTTCCATTAGTAGGGTTACACTTGCACATGGATCTTAAAAGAGTATGGAAATTTTGTTCCAATTTTGTCATATTATAAAAACTGAGATCTACACCAAGTGCAAAGAGGGGGAGATTTTATTTTTATAGTTATTTTATTTATACCTACAAGTATTAATGTTTTAAAGCATAACTTGCAATTTTCAACAATTAATCTTTTTTTTTAAAATTATTCATAGAAGGTTCACCACACACCCCACTAAATTATTTTTACTGATAAAAAAATAATCATTTTATTTGCAAAATTAGCTGGTTGCTTGTGTCATTCAACTTTGATCATGTGGTTTGGATACCTTATCAAGAGGACAATTTGATAGGAAAGGATGTCATTTTGTCTCTCTAGCAGAACAAGATATCTAACTATATCAATATTGGCTTTAAATGAACTCTTTTTATTTTTTTTGGTATGACTTTGATTGCAATGATGACTCCTATTTTCTTTGGCTCAATAATTGGAACTTCCTCTTGCCCATAGGCTTTAGTTTTTATGTGATTAGATATATCCAAAGTTGTTTCTAACCTTTTTTTTTTTGTTTCACTATTAGATAAAAGTGTCCAAGGTAGGTTTACAAAGGAAGCATCCACATCTATTAAAAAAAAATACTCTCACTATGATGGCCTTTATTTGTCTTACAAAGGTACATAGCAGTTGTTTTGAACAGTCAATCAGGGTCAGTTGAGGTTTTAGGAAGACAACTCCATCCATCATACATGTACTATTAATGGATGATTTATTCAACTATAAGATTAAACTTTGAATACGTATCTTAAAAATGATTTAGAGACATCACTCAACTGTCAAGCTGTTGTTTAAGGCTCTGCAATCATGGCGCTAATGATGAAGACAGTCACGGAATTAATACAAAAGTTAATAATTTGAGCTGTCCTAATTATGGATGCTCTGTTGGAACTCAACATGCTAAGCTATCCCCCTTCCCTACCACTCCTTTAATATATTCGTAAAGGTTGGCACATCAATTTCATTAGCAATTAGCATGCATCACAGATGTTGACGATCAAGTATTTTAAACCAACTTTGCCCGTCTAGATATCTGCGACTTGAACAAGGCAGAATTTTACCTGTTCCAAGAAAAAAACAGTGAGACTTGGCTGTAAGTTTGAATAATCATACAGCTGTTTAGAATTTTCTTTTCCCACAAACCTAACGCAATAATTTGGATTCCTTCTTCCAAATGAGTGTTGAACAGGTGGAATATTCGGTAGGCTAAAAATTTTAGGTAAAAATTAGGACACTCCAAATTATAGAAATTATAAAAGGACACTTCTTTTTCATAACATGTAAAAATGGCACCCTACTTTCTAAGAATACTCCTTACATTCAAGGATGGCGTAGCATCTATAACTAGCTACTATAACATTATTTTTTTTTTTACTTTTAATGTTATTATATAGGGCAAAGGTAATTCACTCGTTCCAATATCTAGCACCCCCACTAATTTATTTTTAGGCCAATATGAAGGAGATAAATGATGGGTAACTACTAGCCATTAGTACAGGTGGCCAAGGAAGACATACTCAGATATACCGAGTTTCGATCCTAAGACCTCATGTGACAATACCTTATCTCTCAACCACTGTATCACCCCAAGAACACACTTTTAATGTTATTATAGTAGCTACAATTAGTTATTATAATTTATAATAGCTATTGATATAGGTTATGACAGACCAGCCTGTCGGATGACGTAGAAGTCATGGTTGAGAAAGAAAGGAGAGATCCATAGCTGGGTGAATGTATGAATAGTAGGATAATGGCCGACCAAATAGAAGATTTTCCATAAGCGCTCGGTCAGATTAAGTCCGACCGAGTGTAAAAGCACTTAACCTTATATATAGTTTTTAGTATATTACCGGCCGAGTGAAGGGCGAAATAGCACCAATGTGCTTATATGCGCTCAGCCAGATAAAGTTCGACCGAATGTAAAGGCACTTAGCCTTATACATCTTTTAGTATATTACTGGCCAAGTGAAGGGCGAGCGAGCACCAATGTGCTTATATGCATTCGGCCGGACAAAGCCTGACTGCGCGTAAAGACACGTAGCCTTATACAACTTTTAGTATATTATACGCCGAGTGAAGGCCGAGCGAGCACCAATGTGCTTATATGCGCTCG
>JBBMJZ010000048.1:5539648-5553467 GCA_037833815.1 Zingiber zerumbet | reverse complement strand
ATGACTTAGATAAAATATTACAAAACATTCCGCCAAATGAAATGATTTTAATAGGAGGTGATCTAAATGGACATGTCAGAATGAAAAATGAGGAATATAAGAGGATACATGGGTTTGGAACGAGAAATGAGGAAGAGAAAACTATATTAGATTTTACGCTAGCATATGACCTTGTATTAGCTAATACGTTTTTTAAGAAAAGAGAAGAACACATGGTTACGTTCAAAAGTGGAAATAATAAATCGTAAATTAACTATTTTATAGTTAAAAAAAGGATAAAAAAAAATTGTAAAGATTGCTAGGTCATTTCTAGAGAAATCTTAACTACCCAACATAAGTTAGTAGCGTTGAATATACGTCTCAAACATAATATCAATGGAAAGAAAATATATACGACTTTTAAAATTAAGTGGTAGAAGTTAAAAGATGAGAAGCAAAATATATTTAAAGAGAATGTAGAAATACAAACATTAGGTGAAATATATAGTGACTAATACGACATGGGATAAGATGATCTTAAAATTGAAAATAACAGCTAAAAGTGTACTCGGTGAGTCAAAGGGATATATGCACCACTAAGGAATCTTGGTGTTGAAATGTGAAAGTACAAGAGAAAGTGCAGAAAAAACGAATATCTAATAAGGAATTATATATTTGTAAGAACGAGGAAAACTTAAAAAAATATACAATAGCTAAGAAAAAAACTAAGAGAATAATGAATGAAGCAAAGAATGAATTTTTTGAATGATTATATAAAATATTAGATATAAAATAAGGGAAAAAAGATATTTATAGAATAGCTAAAGTGAAAAAAAAAAGATAAGAGATCTTATCCAAATAAAATGTATTGAAGATGAATGTAATAGGGTACTAGTAAATGATGGAGAAATAAAAGAGCGATGGAAGAGATATTTTCATCAACTTTTTAATGAAGGTTTAGATGACCAACTTAACTTAGGTAATTTAAGTAGATCAAAAATTTAAATTTTTATTATATAATTCATACTTCAAAAGTAGAATAAACCTTAAATAAGATGCACAATGAAAAATCTATTAGACCAGATGATATTCCGATAGAGATATGGAAGTGCCTAGGGAAACAAGGTATTGAATAGCTTACAAAAGTATTTAATATGACATTGAAAACGAAAAAAATATCTGATCAATGGAGAATAAGTACTCTAATTCTCTTATATAAGAACAAGGGAGATGTACAAAATTGTGCAAACTAAAGGGATATTAAGCTAATGAGTTATACTATGAAACTTTGGAAAAAAATAATCGAAAAAAGATTAAGGAGACCACGGTGACTAAAAATCAATTTGGATTCATGCTTAAAAGGTCGACAATAGAAGTTATACATCTTCTGAGACAATTAATTGAAAATTATCGGAAGCAAAAACAAGATCTACACATCGTATTCATTGACTTAGAAAAAGCTTATGATAGAGTCCCAAGAGAAATATGAAGAATTCTAGAAAAAAAGATGTTAGCATAACATATATTTAACTAATTAAGGATATGTCCGAGGATATAACGACCAAAGTAAAAACTTTAGGCGGAGTAACTGAAGTATTTCCAATAAAGATATGGTTACATCAAGATCAACTCTAAGTCTCTATTTTTTTAACACTAATTATGGACGAACTCACTGCACACATTCAAGATATAGTACCATGGTGCATGTTATTTGCAGATAATATTATTTTGGTAGATAAAACACGTGAAGGAGTATATGCTAAACTAAAGTCTGGGTGGAAAACACTAGAAGGGAAAAGTTTTAGGCTTAGTAGAATAAAGACAAAATATATAGAATTTAATTTTAGCAATATCACCCATTAATAATTAAACAATTCCTCACTTAAATAGTGTAATTCTAATAAACTTCTATACACCCTAATTAAATTATCCCAATAAACTATATACAAAATATATTAAAAATTAAAATCTTTTTATAAATTTTATTAATTTATTTATATTCTAATAATATTATATTTAAAATTTAAAAATTCTAATAAATATTATTAATTAACTTATATTCTGATATTTTGTATTTAAAATTAAAAAATTCTAATAAATCTTATTAATCCATATAAATCATATTTATATTCATAATTTTATATTTAAAATTAAAAAAAATCTAATAAATTTTATTAATTTATATAAACCACATTTATATTCTGACTCTTAAATAGGGTAATTTGAATAGGCTTTTATATACCCTAATTAAATTATCCCAACAAATTATATAAAAATATATTTAAAATTAAAATCTTTTATAAAATAGAGATTCCAATGATTTCTTTCTATGCATTTATTAAGTTATTTATATTCTAATAATATTATATTTCAAATTTTAAAATTCTAATAAATATTCTTAATTAATTTATATTCAGATATTTTATATTTAAAATTAAAAAATTATAATAAATCTTATTAATTCATATAAATCATATTTATATTCATAATTTTATATTTAAAATGTTAAAAAAAATCTAATAAATTTTATTAATTATTTAATTCATATAAATCACATTTATATTCTTACAATATTTTTTTTACTGATTTATATTAATATTTTTTTACTAAATTATTTCCTAAATTTATTCTCAAATCACTTTTCAGGTTATCACAATTACAATCACAAGCAATCCATCGTCGACGGTATCCGTCACTCAACCCTAATCCGGAATTCTTAGGAGAAAGTCAAATAACATTGGACGAGAGTTTGGGATGTTGATTGATCCTAAGAATCTTGATAAAATTAAATGCAAGTTGTGTGAAAAACAATGTCGGGGTAGTGTATAAGATCAAGGAGCACATAGCAAATATACCTAAAAATATATCTAGTTGTCGAAAAGCATCTCAAGAAGATTAAAATAAGTGCAAACAGGTCATTTTAGAAGGGAGGAATAGACAGAAGAACAAAATAATGGAAGAACTTAGTTATAGAGCAGAGGCGACTATTGCTCTAGATGAAGAAGGTCTAAAATTGAAGAGATGGATGGAATTAAAAAACCTCTTCCACTTGGCCCCATGGATAGATATGCATCGGAAATTGCTCCCGAAAATATAGGTTCCGGTGCAATTAAAGTGCTTCGCCAAAAAAATATAAATAAGACTCTTTTCAAAAAGAGAACTCAACAAGTTCAACAATATGTTGGGAGATCGGTTTATGAAAATGGAATCTCATTCATGTTGTTGATGATAATAGCTTCAAGCAACTAATGGAGGTAGTGGGGCAATTTAGACTAGGATTCAAGCCTCAAACTCAATATCAACAAAGGAAGCCACTATTGAAAGCCGAAGTTGAAAGAACAAAGCAACTGCTGAAGAAACATGAAGAAGAATGGGCAAAGAATGAGTGCTCGATCATGACAAATACATGGAGTGATAGAAAAAGAAGCATCTTAAATTTGTGTGTTAATTGTAAGCTGGTACACATTTTTAGAGTCTAAGGAGTCTTCAAACGAGACACATATAGCTGAACTTATTTTTGAGTATGTTGACAAGTGTGTTGAACAAGTAGGAACTCAGAATATTATTCAGATTGTAATAAACAATGCCAACAACAATATGGTTGCAACTAAATTGATAAGAGAAAAGAGACCTGAGATCTTTTGGAGTTCAAGTGCAACTCAATCTTATGCTTGAGAGTATTAGCAAGCTTCCAAGATAGAAAAAAGTTACTGAGCAAGTCAAGTCTTTTACCATTTTCATTTATGTTCACCATAAGACTTTGTCATTAATGAGAAGTTTCACGAAGAAGAGAGATAGTTCGGCCAGGAGTTACCCGGTTTGCATCAAATTTCCTCACATTGTAAAGTTTGATTGAAAAAAAAAATCTAGTTTAAGGGTCATATTTACAAGTGATATGGGAGAAATGTAAATGGTCAAAAACAAAGGAAAATTGGCTTACTCTATTGTGATAAGCACGAGTTTTTAGAATGGTGTGACACTTTGAAAATATTTGCTCATTTGGTAAGAGTTCTTCGATTGGTAGATGGAGATAGAAAGTCATCCATGGGGTTTCTATATGGGGAGTTTCTTCAAGCCAAAGAAGATATCAAGGCGGCCTTGAACAACGTGGAATCAAACTATCAGCCTATCATAGTGATTATTGAGTCAAAAATGAAGGATAGTCTTGATACATCATTGCATACCATTGCATTTTTGTTGAATCCCTATTTTTACTATAAAGATAACTCTTTATGAGGAGGTCGCGACGGGGATTTTTGAATTCATGGAAATTTTGCATGTCAATGAGTTAGATCTACAGGATACAATTATTAGCATGGAATTTGAAAAATACAAAGAAAAGACTAGGTTATTTGGAAAAACATTAGAAGCAAAAGCATGTGAAAAAATAATGATACATTTGATCCATATGCATGGTGTAGTACATACGGTGCTCACAGACCTAACTTGCTAAGAGTGGCACTAAGGATACTTTCACTAACTACAAGTTCATCTGGGTGTGAAAGAAATTGGAGTGCATTAGAAGGAGTAAGCTTTAAACTTTAAGTCTTTAATTAAAGTAAAGTATTAATTTTTAAACTTTTATATTCATGTTACCAACTATAATATTTTCTCTTTCCCTTTTTTTAGATTCATACAAAGAAAAGAAATACGTTAGATGTCAATAGATTGAACATCTAGTATTTGTCCAATTTAATGCTAGATTGTTAAACAAGCAAAAAAAGAAATGTCAATGTCCTTCTTGCAAAAAATGCTTCAAATGCACAAAGTTGGATTGTGGATGGTGGAGAAGATGAAGTTGAACTAGGTTCTGGCTCACATGGCAAATGGTTGATGAAGTCAGTGGAGCAGATGAAAATCTACGACTCCGAAGAAGCTCTAGAGTGAGAGAACTTCACGAGGATGATTTTGCATCTGAAGAAGAGGAGGATCACAATAATGATATTGAATTTGTGTCCGATGAAGAGCAAATTGTTGAAAATTATGGAAAAGTAAAATAAATTTGATGTTGAGTCTGTGTCTGATGATATTGAGTTTGTCCAATGATATTTTATTAGTTGCGTAATTTTAAACTCACTTTAAATTTGATGTTATTGTGTTGGAGTTATAATATGTGATTTATTATGTAAATTATGTTGATACCGAGAAATCCGCTTAGCGGCGCCTAGTCCCCGCCTAGGCAGTCTAGGCGCTGGTCTAGCGCCTAAATAACGCCTAGCGAATTTTAGAACATTGGGATTGATGAAAGTAGAAATTAATTGTCATAATCCAGTTCATCAATGATTAAGAAATAAGAAGAATTTTATCTATGAAATTCAAATGAAAAATAATGGTCAGTTGTGTTCCCAACTATTTGAGGCAGACTAAATTAGTGATATGTAAGCAGAAACATTTAGTGATATGTAAATACATATAGATAATATCACTATGCACATTGGGGTCTCTATTAATTATGCCAAGAGTAGTTTTTTTAAATCTTTCTTCTACACTACAAACAGATCAAATATTTCAAACTTCACATTTAAAGCACAAGACAAGAATAAAGAAAGAAAATTAAATAAATACCCTTCATCTAAAAATGAATCTTTGAGGGAACCTCCAGCCTTCTTAATAATCTGGATAGACTCCAAGTTTGTGCTGCCCTACATCAGAGAATGAGATAGTTGGAGAACAACCCTTTTACAGGTTTGCAAATTATCAAACTAAGAAATGATGGAGGAGGCAGGATGTTAGGCAATGCTATCATCTTTTCGAATACCAGCGACCAAACAAATCACCACTAGAAATTATGTCATTCACTGACATTTTACTTGTGTTTCAAAGCATAATATTTCACGAACATGGACAAAAAGACAGATCCTATCAAGATGACACAAGAGAACCAAGAAGTATCAGCTTTCATTAAAAAAAGAATGTTTTGAAAATTTATTGACGGCAATTTAATGAATAAAATAAGCTCATATGCTTGCACATCACAGAGAGATCAAACACATATAAGGTGAACAAAGAGAATTTACCATTACATGTCACTACATCAAAACATAAAATACTATTGTGCAAAACTTCTTTTTATCCCGATGATAATACCTATTGAAAAATAGAATAGACTTCCAAAGTTGTTCCCCTTTACAGTTTTAACAGATATAGCTCATACTAGAAAATTAGCAGTTGGGTCAAGCACCTTTGTAATTGTCAAAATTATGGTCAACCATCAAAGTAATTTAACTTTTCCAACCAACTTGCTAATGTGCACGGTCTAATGAGCATATTCTCTTTGCATCAATCCCATATGCTTTTGTCCTGACTTAATCACATGCAACTTAACCTATAAGAGAGCTGAAGCTAACTGTCGAATTGCGATATATGGAAGAGCAGACGAGAGAATTAATAGCTCGTGTAGGAGCATGTGTAAAGCATTACAAAAGCATATAGGAGTTGCCATGATGATACGCCAACGATATACCAACTATGCAATCCTTCATAAGAAAGTTAAGGAAGGAGTTATTGGTGCATTGACAGTTATCATTAGTGGCAAATTGAAAGTTTATATGCATAACTGTTAGAATTGGGAATTTAAGCCCTATTTGTTTAGGGGAAAAAACAATATTATGAGATAAGGGTACATTTTTGGAGATCATTGTGCACGCATTACTCTGAGATACAAATTATTTTTAGCCTTTTACTAAGAATACAGGCCATTGCCATAAAACTAACTACTAAACAAGTAACAAAATTTTTGGAAACAACTATGTTGAACATCAAGATTCATAGTCAATATACACACATATAAATCTGAGTAACATTAGTTTACAACAATTATGGATTATATAAGCAAATTACTTGATACCTTCAGCCTTAAAACAGCATCCACAGCTAGTTTAGCAAAATGTTCCTTGTCCTGGTAAAGAATTTTTGAACTCAAGGTAGTCATAGCAATTTTCATCAAATCTGATCGGAATTTATCTGCATCATGAAAATTGAACACAGATTATCATAGTTGAACCATTTTTTTAAATATAAAGGCAGACTCAAACTTTAAAATAAGACTTTTTATTGAATCCATGGTTCCTGAAAAGTC
Source organism: Zingiber zerumbet (assembly GCA_037833815.1). Classification (NCBI taxonomy): domain Eukaryota; kingdom Viridiplantae; phylum Streptophyta; class Magnoliopsida; order Zingiberales; family Zingiberaceae; genus Zingiber; species Zingiber zerumbet. The sequence goes on along the minus strand of JBBMJZ010000048.1, from coordinate 5,546,410 downwards.
ATGTTTCGGAGTATAAAGCTAACAGGTGCGCCTCCAGAAATATAATTCTAGCTAAGATTAAAAATAACAGAAACCTGGATCCTGTTTGTTATCCTTGGCCTTCTGCAGCAAAGCATTCCGTGCACACTCAGCAGCCATTCTATAGCCTACAAATTCACAAGAGCATCATATGGATGCTACAACTACAAAACCTGTTTTATCAGTTAGTTAATAGAGTTTTTATAAAGAAAAAACAATATAGTCATACAATTGAGTTAATTGAGTTTTCTGATGGTGGAAATCTAGATTGTGCAATATTATAATAAAAAAAAGGCAGCCTAATGCACAAAGCTCCCTCCAATACGGATCCTAGGAAAGGATCAAACTATATTGGGTCTACTGTACCCTACATTGCAAGAGGTTGTTTCCATAACTCGAATCCGTGACCACAAGGTCACACAACAGCCACTTAACCATTGTGCCCCCCTTCATATAAAGTTAATAAAAACAAAGAATCTAGTAGAGTATTAAATGTTGCAATTATACATGACAATGTCCACTTTCTATAGGCCATACAATTTACATGTTATATTTTGTTGTCCTACAAAGCCTTACTGCATACTCATGCTAAAACTTATAAGGATTTTTGGAAAAAATAAAGGAAACCTGCAATGATGGTCATTGGATGAATTTTCAGATTTACTAATTTTTCAGCCTCTCTAAGAAGTTCTCCAGCCAAAACAACGACAGAGGTTGTTCCATCACCAACTTCATCATCTTGAACTTTGGAAATATCTGAAATCAAAGTTAAGGAGTTTCTCTTCTAACATAAGTCACTTAGAATCAAGTTTTTTGTTTTTTTTTTGGACATAGAAATTTTGAGAAGCAAAATATGAATAGTGGTTCATAAACCCAGGAAACCAGTAATAATGCATGGAAAAAGGATACCGACAAGGACCTTAGCAGCTGGGTTATCAATGTGAAGTGACTTCAAGATAGTAGCGCCATCATTTGTAACAGTGACGTTGTGTCCTCTACCAGTTGACTGCAGTATCTTATCCTAGAATAACCCAATATAAACTTGACAAAAACACTCAAGAAAAGGTTAAAATAAAGTGCAGATAAATAACACACCATCCCTTTTGGCCCTAAAGTTGTCTTGACCAGATCAGCAATTGCCATGGCACCAACAAATGATGCCTGCAACATAAATAGCATCATTAAACTACAAGATAAATTTCCAAAAAAAAAAGGTCAGTTGCAGATGCATTGACATAGAACAGACCTTCAGTTGTTACAATTCAGTTATCATGGTTATCAGCTATCACAAAAAAGAAATCAGCAAGCTTAAATACATGTTTGATCCATGAACTGTTGGGGAAAAAAGTTCAAGTCCTATACCACAAAGTACATTACTGAACTAAGATTTAAAAAAAAAAAAAAAACTGATTCCAGAGTTATTAACAATCCTATAATTTGTGGATAAGCTCAAGTGAATATGGATAAACGAAATTGTTATTGAAAATATGTAATTGTACCAGTATCACTAATTTTATTTACATGGACAAAACTCATTACGTACCATCCTCGCTCGATCTCCTTTCTCCTCGGTAGCTTCATCTTTAAGAAGCCGCGTATTCTGCACATCACGGAGATCACCAGACGATAAGATCAAAACAGATAAAAATGATTTTACCATCATCAACTGTAAATGACAGTACAAAAGAGAGAGATCAAAAACTCAACATACCACCATTATACAAGGCCGATAGATCTCAGAAAGGAAGCGATGGAATTGACGGGACGGAGAAGAATCGCCAAAATGATAGAAATGAACAGCGGCGAGAGCTACTCTGCGGCTTCTAAGGTCTCACTCATTCCTGGAGATCTAAAGCCCTAAAACTCGTGCTCGGGATTCGAGAGCATTTGAATTGGGCCATCGAACAGTGCCATATGAAATTGGAAAGCCCAATTATTAGTTGGCCCAAAGCCTTCTTCAAATGTTCATAAAAAGATATTTGCATTTTTACGTTTTTATCTTTAATAAAATGTTAAATCACAATTAAGACTTTCAACGAGCTAAGTCGGTTAGATGTGATGGGGTGTGAATATCTCGGCAGAGTGGATGAATAGCACCTCCAAATTTTAAATTACTCTTCTAAGTACGAATAAATCAGACCTAACCAGTGGTTAGTCTGAATGGGATCCAATTCATATCAAGATTATCCGTTGATCCGATTAAACAGGTAAAATTAATTGTTCATATGTGATTTGAGCCCACTAGTTTAGTTTTTAAAATAAAAAAAATTGCCGTTTGGATCAATGGTTTCATCCGTTGGCAAGTTTGATCGGCAACGATTTAATGATTACTATTTTTAAACTCTATAAATAGATGATTCATTTCAATTATTTTCACACTATTCTCTACTTTTGTCTATGAATTTCAAAATTTTGATTGTTTCAACTATAATTCTCTAATTCTAATGGAAGAAATTCATCTCGGTCCCAAAAGATAAGAAAATATCCACTCAAAATGTAGATTTCAACGACATTTAATCATCGATAATGAAGTAGAGCAACTACCGACAACCGAGACATAAAGAAATATCAAAACTTCATTAAAGTGACACGTCAAAACGAAGTACCGGATAGAATTTGGAGTCAAACGTTTTTAAACACAATTATCCAAATTTTCATTGATTAATAGACGTATTGATTCAATTTTATTTTAATATTTTGATAATAAATTAAGAAATTATTATCTTAAATTGTTTATATAAAACATTTTTCTTTTAATTTTAAGTTTAAATGCACATTTGAATTTTTTTTGGTTAAAATCATTAACTTATTTGTTAAACGTGTTCTCAAACTACATTTACTTGTACAAATTAAAAAATTAATTAGACAAGTAAAAATATAATTAAAAATTTTAATAAATTAAATAATAAAGTATCTTTATATTATAATATTTGAAATGATCATTAGCAAACTCATTCATATACGAGTGTGACTTACCATTGAATTGATAACTCCTTGATAATTCAAAAACTTTTGTTAGCATATTGAGACGTTGATAAAGTGCACACTCCTCCCAATATCTTTTAATTATTATGCTTAATTTTAGAAAAATATGGATTAACTTCTAAATATTTTCAATATAATTTAATAATGTTAGTTTTAATATAAAAGTATTGACGAACTTAAATTTATGCATTCAAGATGTATTAAAAATTTAAGAAAATCAAATTAAACCAATTAAAATTGTTATTTTTTATTTATGGTAACATCCTAGTATAATAAAACAATGAAGTAGATTTTATGAAATTAATGGAACGAGATCTAACAAAGTTTTGTTGGTACCATCGTCCTAGGTCAATGTTAACTAATTTTATTAAGCTCGAGTTGGCTCGAGCTTGAATTTCAATGTTTGACAATATGTGAGAAAGAAGTTGAGTAGGCCAGGAGAAAATCAGATACTTATCCAAGGAAGTCCTAACTAGAGGTTAGGTAATGGGAAGTTCTAATTGAGATTAGGCAAAGGAAAGTCCAAGTGGGTCAAGAAGGATCATACGTTGGCAAAAGAAAGTCCTAACTACGGTTAAATGAGGAAAAACCCTAATTGAGGTTAGGCAGGTTGAAAGTTTATCGAATGATTAGTCCTAACTAAAGTTAGGCAAGAAGAAACCCCAAGTAAGGAAAGGAGGATTGTACTTGGTGATCTGAAGTCTAACGAAAAGTTGGTAAAGAAAAAGCCCTAGTAAGTCAAAGGTTGACCAAACACTTTGTGATTGGAATTCCAACAAGAGTTGCCAAGAGAAAGTTCAATTGGATCACAGAAGACCAGACACTTGGTGAAGAAGTCCTAGCAGATCGAGGTTGATCTGATGCTAGGCAATAAGAAGTCTCAATAGGTCATGGTTAATCGAATGTTGGGCAAGGAAACTCTAAACTCAGATTAAGTGAGTAAGGGTTGAGCAATCGATTAAGTTAATTAATTGGCCCTAAGTCAATCGATTGGGTGCTTTTCACCAAGCATAGTAAAGCATGGAATTAATTGGCTAATCGATTCAGTCTTATATGAATCGATTGGGGAATTAATTCAGGATATTTTTGAGAGAGAGAAGAAGAGCCGAAATCGATTGGGAAAATCTATTCAGCCTTCTCCAATTGATTGGGCTAATCAATTGGGGCTTTTTTCGTGAGAGAATAGAGATCTTGGGAATCGATTGGGCTACTTTCTCTTACGAACATAAAGCTTTTGAATCGATTGGGACAATCAATTAGAAGCTATCGAATCGATTAGTATGACTTACCAATCAATTAGATGTGTGAAAAGAGTCATTTTGTAGGTTTGAAAGGATATATCCTATGTGACAATCGATTAGAGGTAAGCCTAATCAATTGGGAGGCATCGAAGAACCCTAGAAAAGAGTTTTTGTGGACATTTCAAACAACTACGGTTCACTACAGTTCTTGAGTTTTGGGCGATAAGTGCACTTTCCAAGAATCATGAGACTAACCAAAGTGAGAAAAGAGCAAGCAAAGCAAGGTTCATGTTGTAAAGTTGTTTTCGATTTCTTTGTAACTTAGTTTGCATTTCTTGTTTGTATTTCTCGTGCTTTAGCTTGTATGAAACTTCTCCACCTCTTGGAAGGAGGTTTCATAGTGTATTTTGTGAGTGATAAATTAACCCTTGGATTAATCACCTCAAGAAGGTGAATACCAAGTAAAATCAATCGTGTGAGGATTGTGAAGATCTTCACTTTAAGTATCTGTTGTAAATTATCATCGAAGAAGCGAATGAAGTAATTTACACACCCCCTCTAGTTCTTTATGTGCCCTAACAAGTTTCATGTGATGTACTAGCATATTTGGAATTCAATATATAAATTATTATAAGATTTGTTTTAATATAAAAAATTATTATATTTATTTTTTTGCATAAAATAGTAATAATACTAATGTATATTTATTTTCACACTAATGGAATAGATATAATAGTATTTGTAAAATTTTAAAAATATTTGATGATGCAACTAAACAACTCTCTCGCATTTATTATCCTACTTCTCATATGATTATGATGAATTTTTGTAACATAGTTTAATTTTAAATGAATATGTTACAAATGAATTTGCATCTCTTTGCGTGTTTCCAAGATTCATTTGATTGCAACCTAGGTAGTTGTTAATCCAAGACCAATGAAAAGCTCTAAACGTCTCCGATGAAGGTGGAGAAGCCTCTTACACTTGCTGAATGCTCAGACAGTCGCTAGGAAATGGATACAAGACTTTATCCTTAATTCCTAGGTCCAGAGGTCTTTTTATAACCACTGGAAAATTTTATCTGTGGGTGGAAAACACCTCCAACAAGCTGGAAGGCACCTCCAGCAAGGCAAGAAAGGATAAAACTATATCCTTTGCCAATGACACTTTTGCCCAATCGAAGGCGCTCTCCAAGTTGATTGAAGATGCCTTCCATGAAGGGTTAAAGATGCCTTCAATAGCTTGAAGGTGCTTTCCACTAGAAAGGCATGAGGGTGCCTTCAATCCACTTGAAAGCGCCTTCAGTAGCTTCTTCCAAGCTCCAAGTCTTCTCCTTTGGCTCTTCCACTACTCTATTCGCTTGGGTGATTTTGGCCAACCGGAATAGGGCTCACCCGAACTCATTTTCCGGCCTTCTCCTTGAGCAGTCTTTCTCCCCGGCTTCTCGTCCCTCAGACTGCCGCACTCGTCATTCTCATCTGCCGGTGTACTATTTCGCAACACCTCGTCGCTCGAATGCACCGAGTCCGTCGACTCTCTTCCCGTGCCATCCTTCTCGCTAGATGCATCTTCCGCTTGACTTATTGTGTTCCTAAACTCCTACACACTTAGACACAAGGATCAAATATATAGGACCTAACTTAACTTGGTTGATCATATCAAAACTACCATGAGGTACCAACAAGTTCCACTCAACTAGTAACTCTTTTCTGTTGACCACATGACTTTGACTTCTTTGCTCAAGTTCATCCATGAAGTCCCTTGATTTCTTATTTCTCAGATGCACAGAGCTCTCTGCTCACTCCCTATATTTGCTTCTGGTTCCATTGATGTATTTTTTTCCCATCAAGTTTCTCGTTCCTTGAATGCATCAAGTTAGTTGACTTTCTTCCCATATCATCCTTTTCATTTTCTTGCATCTTGTACTCTACGTGTACCTCCTCATCCTCCATTCCTTCGAGTATCCCATATCACTCTTCTTTGTACTTTAACAAACCTTGAGTCAGTGAGTAAGCATGTGTATTCCTACGTCCATTTACACTTATACACATTGATTACTATGCAAGGCTTAACTCATATTTTTTGTCTAAATATTTAAATTCATAGTCAAATCACCCTGGTACCAAAATATGTATCGAAGCTTGTTTATTTAGTTATCAAGCTTACTCAAGCTTATTTATTAAATTTTTTATCGAACTCGAGTTTTTTTTATTGAACTCAACTAGTAACATTGTTATTATAAATTAGTTAAACACTTCTTTAATGCATAACATTTATATTAGTTTTTATTTTCAACATATTATAAATATTTTTAAATTACACAAATTTCTATATTTTATATATTTAAATAAAAGTTAAATAAAACTAAAAAATTTAAATTAGTAAATAAAATGACACAACATAGTCAAAGGATAAAGATACGATCCTCATCTAGTGGAAAGTGTTGGTGTAATATCCCTCAGGTCAAGGTTGACCTGGTTAACCAAGCTTGAGTCTTGGTTTGTGTTTAGATGTTTGA